>CABHPH010137088.1:5287-33377 GCA_902168325.1 Peromyscus nudipes
TATAAGCGTCTGTGTGTTTATTTGAGTCTGAGGGCTGCCGGCCCAGGTGGGACTGGAGATAACTGCAGCTACACTTTACTATCCCGTTGACATTTCACGCCACTACATACACCGAGTACTTCAGAATTCTTTCTCTTTCTCCCTACATCTTCCTAATCCCCACCCCAAATCTCACTAGGTAGTCCATCCAATGGCTCCAAACTGGCTTCATAGTTCAGGCTGACCTTCAAGTTACAACCTTCCTGTTTTTACCTGTGGAGGACGAGAGTAAAATTCCTTCTGCTCAAATAAGCATGTCTGACATGTATGGTTCCTAGAAGAAATGTATGCACATGCCCAAGGACTTGCATCACTGATTAAAACTGCAGATTTCTGAGCTTCAACCCAATTATTCTAAATAATGTCACCACAGGTACAGCTTCAAACACAGATCTAGACAGCAGGCCACAAAACAAATCTAGTGAAGCTTCAGAATGCACGGGGGCTTTTTATGGCACTGTGTATTAAATCCAGGGAGTCATGTATGTTAAGTGGATGAGCTGAGCTACATCCATAGCCCCCAGACCATATGTTTTAATAACTTAACCTTTAAAGTTAAAAAAAAATAATTCACATTATTACAAAAATCAAGCTCACGTGGACACATCTCACTAGGAATAAAGCTACGTGTTCCCTTTAATGGTCCTGGAGTTTGCCCTGCTTTCTGAAATATGAAAGAGGGTGGGGTTTGTAGCCTGGCACCCTTGGCCTCCTCTCTATTTCTAACGTTTGTTAGCTGTGTCCCCTCCCACATCCTGTTACTCTCTACTTGTTCGCTACCTGAACAATGTGTATCTAGTGACTTCTCTCAAGGTCAGGCAGGAAAATTGAGCAGGCAGTGAGGTCCAGAAGGCCAGATGCAAAGCCTTACAAAATGTACATGTAGGGAAAAGCAAGTTGGCAGAGAGGAACACCTCTTGCTGAGGTGGACAAAAACTGGCTTCCACCAACGGAACAGGTTCAGTGATGCCCCAGAGTTACTACGAGTAACCTACGGCTCATTACAATAGAAACTACACATCCCTGGGTAGAGACTCAAGAGCCTCACAATGCGCGAAGCTACATGTAACCGACAGCACAGTCAGAATGCCAGCCATGCAAACAATCCCATACACAAGGCCGTGTGAAAGCCTTGACCTTTGAGCCACTGTGCCTTGGAGCTGCTAAACTCTCTTTGCTCTGTTCCCCTTTCTCTCCTCACTTCAAAGTGTATCTTTTCATGATGAATTCTCTTATTCCTGCTGCAGCTGTGTGTTCCTGGTTGTGGGTGGTTAAATAAAAATTTCCTCTGTAGGCTAGTATATTTAATGCTTAGTCATCAGGGGGTGGTACTATTTGAAAGGATTATAAGGATTAGGAGTCATGGCCTTGTTGGAGGAAGTTTCACTGGGGGTAAGCTTTGAGGTATCAAAAGCCCTTGCTACTCTCTCTCTCTCTCTCTCTCTCTCTCTCTCTCTCTCTCTCTCTCTCTCTGCCTATGGATTGAGATGTATTCCTCAACTGCTGCTCCAGTGCCCACCTGCATGCTGTCATGCTCCCCACCATGAAGATAATGGACTGAACCTCTGAAACTGTAATCGAGCCCCCAGTTAAATGCTCTCTTTTGTAAGAGTTGCCTTGGTCATGGTGTATCTTCACCACCACAGAACAGTGACTAAGAGATGGATCAGTTCTTTCTTCTAAAATAAAAATCCTAGAACCCCTCTAGAAGTGTCCTCTGAATCTTGACAGCCAAGATCACAAGAATGTGAAGAGGAGTAAGATTATGATGTCCAGGGGGACAGAGGACATCATAGCATAACCAGCGAGTGCACGGACAAGTATTGTGTGAAATGTGTTAGGAGCTCAGAGAAGGAGGCTCGCTGACTTTGGGGGTCTATATATAGGTGATTCTCCCTGCAAGTGTTTACATGTTAACAGTTACAAAGTGGGCATGGGGAAGAGATGTTTCAGACAGACCTATCTGCTGACACAAAGGCACAGAGGGAGAAAGAAAGGGGCCGTGAAGGAAAGTTGGGATTTGAGTCCCCACTTCTCTGTTTTCAAGGTCTCCGGAGGTTTCTTTCTGCCCTGGGCTTCTGTGTTTTGCTTTGTGATGGCGTGTTCAAGCACTTCCACAGTTTCTAGTACACGTCCTTACAGAACAAATAGCTGTCTGTATTTTGTCACAGCTCCAAGAACAGTAAGAAAAGTCCTTCTGGTAGATCATCTTCTTGACGTGAGTCTGAGTGCCCACACTGTTTTAAAGTGCTCCTGTGGTAGCCAGGGTTAAAAAGCATGACTTGGCCGTACCACATTGTGAAACCACTGACCAGTAAGCCAAATGTAGAAAGGATCATCTCAGTTGCTGCGTACCTGACTTACACATTCATTGAGAGGACTTCCTGACATGAATGCATCATTGTGAGTGAACTAACTTTAAGTTACTGTGTCAAAATGCTTTATAAATATCACAAGAACTGTATAATTTTCATGAGTGAGTCAGTGACATTTTCCTCTTAGGAAAAAAAAATCAAAGACACATACAAATTAGACATAGAGGCTGATCTGACTCACTATAGAGCCAGACTCAATAGAATGATACAGAATGGAAATCATAAATTTGCTGGCAATTTATGAAGCCTTGTGGAAGGAATTTTAGGAAAAGAAGAAATGAAAGAAAAGAATAGCAAGGATCTGTCAAAAGTGAATTTTGCAGTCTTTGTCTGTTTTTACGACTGTGCACATATCCAGTGAGCTATGATCAAACGTTCTGAAAATTGCATGTATATCTTTGATTCTTTAAAAGGCAAGAAGAATGGTTGCGGTGCTGTTCAGTGCTACAGTATTTGTTTAGCATGTGCAGAGCCTGAGGTGGAATCCCCCAGCACCACAAAAATAAACAAACAAGTAGAATTAAGAATTAAAAAACAGGGGCTAGAGATATGGCTCAGCAGTTAAGAGCAGTGGCTGCTCTTCCAGAGGACCTGGGTTCGATTCCCAGCACCCACATGGCAGCTCACAACTGTCTATAATTCCAGTTCCAGGGGATCTGACACCTTTACACAGATATACATGCAAGCAAAAACACCAATGAACATATAATTTTTTAAAAAAGAATTTAAAAAACAACAAATAAAAATACGAAAGCACTCTGATTCCTAGATTGTTTAAGTTATTTGGGTGCCCATTCCAGCTATTAAAGAATTTTTTTGTTATATGTTGTGGTCTTACTAAATTTTCAAAATCATGAGTGACTCAGAGAAGGGCACATTCATGCTCTGGGGTGTATCTTTCTTTCTGAATGCCTTTCTTTTGACTTGTGCAGAAAGTCTATATTACAATATCCTAAGGGCGGGTGTAGTGGTGTACATCTTTAAACCCAGCACTCAGGAGGCAGAAGCAAGCAGATCCCTGTGAGTTCAAGGCCAGCCTGGTCTACAAAGCAAGTTCCAAGGCAGCAGGGGTTACACAGTGAGACCCTGTCTCAAAACAAGCAAACAAATAAATAAAATGGGGGCTGGGAGGATGGCTCTTGGTAAAAGCATTTGCTGAACAACCATGAGGACCTGAGTTCGAATCACCAGCACTCAGGGCATAACCAGATGTGGCCATTTGGGTGCCTTAACCCCAGAGTGGTAAAGGGCAGAAATAGAATTGTTGGGACTTCCTGGTCACCAGTCTATCTCCAGGTTCAGTGAGAAATGCTGTCTCAGGTACCCTCTCCACTATTGATAATAGTCTAAGCTGGAGTCATCTTCGTGGATTCCTGGGAATTTCCTTGGCACCAGGTTTCTCCTTACCCCATAATGTCTCCCCCTATCAAGATATCTCTTTCATTGCTCTCCCACTCTATCCCTTCCCCAGCTGGCCTACCCTGGTAATCAGATTGGTGAATACCCTAACTGGTATCATAGAGACTTCATCCAGTAATTGATGGAAGCAGATGCAGAGATCCACAGCCAAGCACCAGCCCCAGCTCTGGGAGTCCAGTCAAAGAGAGGGAGGAGGGATTATATGAGCAAGGGGGTTCAAGATCATGATGGAGAAATCTATAGAGACAACTGAACCAAGCTCAAAGAAACTCAGGAACTTTAGACCAACAGTTGTGGAACATGCATGGGACTGGACTAGACCCTCTGCATACGGGAGACAGTTGTGTAGCTGGGTCTGTTTGAAGGGCCCCTGGCAGTGTGATCAGGACCTATCCCTTGTGGTGATATATTGTGTACCCTAATAAAATTTGCCTGAAGATCAGAGAACAAAACAAGCCACTAGATTAAACACAGAGGCGAGGCAGTGGTGGCACACACCTTTAATTCTAGCACTCAGGAGGTAGAGATTGGTCTGGATCTCTGTAAATTCAAAGCCACCCTAGACTACATGAGATTGACTCAGTCTAGGAGAGAAACAGAGCCAGGCAGTGGTGGCACACACCTTTAACCCCAGTATTTGGGAAGCACACATGCCATTAATGCCAGCACTAGGAAGGAAGTGATGGCTAGGCAGAGAAAGGTATATAAGGCGTGAGGAGACAGGAACTGAGGCTCTTTCAGGCTGAGGAGTCCTAGAGGTAAGGCGTGGCAATGGCTTGTTCCTTTCTCTGATCTTTCAACATTTACCCCAATACCATTTTAAAACTCGTATTACAATCCCTGGTGCATGAACTGGCTTTCTGAACCTCATTACCTGTGGTCAGATACCTTGCTTACCCTTGATGCAGCAGGGAGGGGCTTGGTCCTGCCTCAACTTAATGACACGCTTAGCTGTCCCCCAATTGGGAGAACTTACCCTGTTGGAGGAGTGGATGAGGGGTGATTTGGAGGGGGAGAGACAGGGGGACAGGAGGAGGAATGAAGGGGGGAATCTGTAGTTGGTATATAAAATGAATAAATTTTTTTTTTTAAGAGAGAAGCCCTGTCTCAAGGGAACAGGGTGGAGAGTGACAGAGCAGGACACCTGATGTCCTCCTCTGTCTTCCATCTGTGCATCTGAGTGCCTCATGCATGAACACAGACACGATACACCATGACACACACACATACATGCACCAATATTCTATAGACCCAACTATTTGTGATGGAGAGAGAGCTCAGTGTTTCAGAAAATGTGCGACTCTTGCAGAGGACCCAGATTCAGTTCCTAGCAATCATGTTGGGCAACTCAAATCTGCCTGTAATTCTAGCTGCAGGGGATGGAAATCCCTCTTCTGGCACCTGTACTTATGTGCACATGCACATACGTACACACACACACACACACACACACACACATACACACATACACACATACAGAGACAGAGACAGAAAGAGAGAGAGAGAAAGAGAGAGAGATTTGTTTTTTAAAATAACTAAGATAAATAATAAAAAAAACATTGTTTTAGAAAAAACAAATCATTCTTCACACATCTTTTACATTTAATATCCAAGCTCTTGGCTGGTGACATTTGCACAGTTAAACAGAATGTGTGACTTGTCAAAACCCTCAGTGGATTAGTTTACCCAGTTTAATCTACTTTCTGGCAAATATGTATGACTTTGCAAAGACTAGATTGTTGATTTCCAGATACGGTTTAAAATCATGATGGAACCTCCTAGCTCACTCACCTCTTAAAACAGAACCATTACTAATGATCCATTTCCAACAAATGTTCTTGCTAGCACATTACTACCTGACCTGGAATGAAAATTTATATGACGGTTTCAGTGGGACATGGAAAATGAAATTAATTTTTTTTATCATAAATTGACTTAGAAAGAAATATTCATGTTGTTGTAATTGTTTCCTTGGAACAATTGTATTCTTCTACAATAAGAGCTTTCTCATCAATGTAACTAAAAACTTTTCATGAAAGCCTACCTGGGACTCACGGGTCCGAGAAAGGCTGCACAACACATTTTGGAAATGGACAGATGGAGAGAAGTCTGACAATGAGCTTACCACGTGCGTGAACTGAAACTCCATATCCCTTTGGCTCTTTCCTGCTAATGATGATATGAAGGATCACTGCCTGCTCACATTTATAGAGATTCAAATTCTGGAGAAAACTCTTCTGAAAAGTTTAACTGAGGTCATACACTCATCTGTTTTAGTTAAAACATGGGGCCCCAAAGCCCCATGGCAGTTAGAAAAGATTCTGTCCAGTTGAAATGGAAAGTCTCCTATAAGCTCACTGGTTTCCAGCTGGAAAGTGAACAACCAAAACATAAAAATGCCTTCTGCATGGAAAGATACAGGCTCAATAAAACTGAGAACATGAAAAAGCCAAAGCAGGCCTTTCCTCCTGTTTGCCTATCTCTTATGAGTATTAAACCAGAACCTACAAAGAAAGAGACCTGTTAAGGGGGTTGGTACTAAGTAACAGTGTAGAATTATGTGAGTTGTGAACTTGTTTGAAGAAAAACAAAGATTTGTACAGATTTAATAAAAACCTGAATAGTAATGATTTATTATTGTTCTATTCAATGTTGTTCAATATTGTTCTAGAAATTCTGACTAAGAGCACAGTAAGGAATATGTACTTAAAAACCTTAATAGCTGTTTGTGGTGTATATGAAAACCTTAATGGCTGGATGTTGTGGCATATACTTTAAATCCCAACACTTACCAGGCAGAGGGAGGCAGATCTCTGTGAGTTTGAGGCCAGCCTGGTCTACATAGCAAGTTCTAGGATAATCAAACTATACAGTAAGACCATCTCAACAACAACAACAACAAAATAGTAATTATTTAAAAGTTAAAACAATATTAATGATAATATGCTTGTCTATTATGAAAACATAAACAAATCAAATGAAAATATATATAAACTTTATTGTATACCAACAATAATGTTTACAATAAAATGTGTTTTTTTAATTTCATCCAGTTTATTACTATTAGATTATATCTTATTGTCTTCTAGTCACACATCTACATGACTGCACATAAATCCAGACAGTTATTTCTGGATCCTTGGGTCTTCATTTCTAGAGCCCTTCACCTCATGTAAATCAGTATAACAGTTTTTAAAAGATTTATTCAATATCTAGAAATAATCTTTGAGAAACATCTTGGAATAAATAAAGAAAACAATGGAAACTCACTGTAAAGTGTAGAAAATTCTTCAAAAATATTTGTTTCCTTTTTGAAATTTAACAAACCGGTCTCATAGGGAAAGGAATTCAAAGCAGTGTTTCAGACTGAAGAGAGGCAACTTGTATTATAATGTAATACCTTCAAAGGCCAGCTTTACTGTTGTTAAAAGTGTACCAGAGCCAAATCAATAAGACAATACAATCCTAGAATGCAGTATAACAACAGATGGAAGGATTTTGTAGTTTGCAACTGGTTTGTTTGTTTTGAGACAGGGTCTTACTCTGTAACCCTGGGAATTTGCTGTGTGCCAGGCTGGCCTTCAATATAAGGCAATCCTTCTGCCTCTGCCTCTCCAGGGCTGAGATTACAGATGTGCTCCACTATGTCTGGAGATAGAAGGATTTAATACGTCCTTATGAACAGACAGTGGAAATGCACATGTTAGTTATTTTTTTTAATTGGCTACCTTTCTTTAATTTGGTCGTGAAAATGTCACTATTATTAGATAAATCCAAATTTCTAGTGATAGTTAACTTGAAACTAATTCCATAAAATCTATTTGAGAAATGCCTTAATTTACAATATTTTCTGACTTTCTATTAGGTCATCTTATTGGAAACCGCTATTCCTTTCCCTGCTTTCATGTATATGTACATATTTATGTGTGTATATCTGTGTGTATGTGTACATGGCAAATTCCTTCTAATTTGTACCCTAAATTCAGTCTTGGTATTCAATTGCTGAATGAATAAACTACTGCTGTCAATTCACAGAAGGTCTTCTAAGGGCAGGGGCAATTCTTTTACATGTAAGTCTTTAATATTGCATTCACCACAGTTAAGTCTGCATAACAAAAATGTCAGAGACCACATCTATTCTGTGCCAAATATCAGATCATATACAAACATCAAAGTTTAATTCATCATATACATTTTAACTCAAATAACTGATTTTAAAAGTCCATGAAGTTGCTGGGTAGCAGTGGCACACGCCTTTAATCCCAGCACTCAGGAGGCAGAGACAGGTGGATCTCTGTGAGTTCAGAGACCAGCCTGGTCTATAGAGCAAGATCCAGGACAGGCACCAAAACTACAGAGTAACCCTGTCTCGAAGAAAAAAAATAGTGAACTCATGGTTGGTTCACTATTTCCATAGATATAACCACCAACTGTTTTACAAAACAGTAAAATATAATGGTTTCACAGACTGCACTACAAAAATAACTTAGACCTCGAAGAATCTTTCTGGAAAATTTTGCCAAGGATAATCATCTTCAATGCTCTTCTGAACCAGGGATAGAAAAAGGCATAAACCATTGGGTTGAAGGCAGAATTCAGGTACCCAAGCCAATTCAGTGCATCATTCAAAGTGGGTGGGATAGGATAGCCCAGGAAAGGGTCCAGGACCATGCAGAAAAAGAATGGGCACCAGCATATGAGGAAAACACCCACCATAATCCCTAAGGTCTTGGCGGCTTTTGTTTCTTTGTTTTGTGGCGTTCTGTGTTTCTCTTCCAATCCAATTTGAAGATTCCTGCCATTAATTGACCTTGCTTGTCCTTTAGCTATAAAATATATTCTATAGTAAACAAATAACATGACAGATCCAGGTATATAGAAAGAAGTCATGAAGGCCAGCACCCCAGGTACTTTGCTAAAGAATGCAGAACAGCCGCCCAGGCAGTCAACCTGTTTGTGATACAGTTCTTCAACTCCCTTGAAGTTCAGCTCCAGGAAGATCATTCCAAATGCAAAAACAGCAGGAACACTCCAACTAATGAGGATCATCACAAAAACAGTCACGGTATTGATCTTGGCTTTGTATCTCAACGGGTCACACACAGCATAGTAGCGGTCGATGGAAATGAAGGATAGGTGGAAAATGGATGCTGAGCTCAGCATAATATCAGTGCTGGTGTGAACTTTACAGAAAATTTCTCCAAAATACCAACAGTGCTCAACTGTTCTCACCATGCTGTAAGGCATCACCAGGCAGCCCAGCAGGAAGTCCACAGTGGCCATGGAATGAAGGAGCCAATTTGTGGGTGTATGAAGCTGCTTGAAATGGGATATAGAAATTATTACTATCACATTGCCAACCAGGGTGGCCAGAATTATGAGTGACATCAAGCTATACAGGGAAGCATGGACATCCCTTGACCAGTTGCTGTTCATTTGAGAAATATTAATATCGTGGCAAAGATGCATCACTGTGAATAACTACACATAGGCTGGTTTTTCCCTTTGGCTGCTGAGCAGTCTTTCTCCAGAATCCATAGTTGGGTTAGAGTTCCATCTCTTTTCATTTTTTAATGGGCATATATACCTGGGTGGAGTAAAAAGAAGAAGAGAAACGATTCAGTGATCAGCAACTAACTCATTCCTTTTATACCATATTCCCACGTTCTTGGTGAAGAATATCTGTTTTTGAAGTTTTATTTCCAAGGTTAGTTTAATACTTCAATCCAAAGTATGTTTAATACCTAGTTGGAGTTGGACGTTGTGCTAAAATATAAAACTTGGAATGAAATAAAATCAGCACATAAAACTTCCATGTTTAAAAGCCAGAGAAAATCAAATGATGATTTGGAAACAGTCTTTGTCTAAAGAAAGACAGAGTTGGAAGGGTTATACTCTTATGGATCAGATTTAAGTTGGCTGAGGATAGATTTAAAATAGCTTTTGAGTATGCGCTGATGAGACATTTTCCATCAAGACTCTATCAAAGTCGTTCTTAGCCAACTTACTACTAGATTACCGAACTCTGCGGTAGGTCTGTGGACCACATTTTGCCTGGTGTCTTAGTCACTCCTAAAACTAGATCCTTTCTGTGGTTCCTGGGTCACCATCCCTCACAAGATTTGCAACCTGATAAGCTGCTCCTTTCTGTCACAGTTGCTTGTCCGTCTCCTCTCACCTACCCCTGTTCCCTTCAACAACTTCTTCCCAGTTTCTCATGATCTTGTGATTTTAAAATAATCTACAAGCCAACACGTCTCAATGCATGCATCTACCCCAGTCTTCCCTCCCCAACTCTGGCTTAGGATTTCCTGCCTGCTGGAAGATATCATCTCTTGACATGTCTAGCTCAAGCTCTCCATCTCTTTTACATCATGTGCCTGAATCTTACTCATTCTCTGCCCTGTACGTCTTGGAAACATGAGGTCCACTTTGAGAATACTTGATCCAGGATCAATGGGTGAAAGTGCTTGCCATGCCAGCATGGTGATTGGAGTTTGATTACATGTGGTAAAAGGAGAGAAAGATTCCCAAACATATCTTCTTAATTGTACATACTTGCCATCATACACACAAATAATAATAATAATAATAATAATAATAATAATAATAATAACATTCCTGGATTCCGAAATCTTGATGTAATTCTTTTTTCTCAGGCTAAACATACCTACCTGACAAAAAAATTTATCTTGGCTCACCATGGAAAATGTGTCTAGACCCAGACCACTTACTGGTAGCCATTTTAGTCCGAGCCATTATCTGCCAGACTATGCTAATGACAATTTCCCAAATGGTCTCCATGCTATTTTTTTCTGGTGTTCTTACAAGAGTGATTCCCAAACAAGAAAACAACATTATTATGGAAGAACACATATTTTAATGTGTATTTTCCCAGAATATTAATGTAATATAAAATAGTAATAATACAAAATATGGACTCAGTGCAAATCCTATGACCCAAGCAGACTTGGCATCCACTCAGGGATTAGAGGTTGAGGGAAGTTGTACCGTGATGTCCCATGCCTACCCCTGTCTTGTATTAAGACCATAAATTTCAGTGAAATGTTTCCCAGGAATTGGTCCCATCTGCTTGCACGTGCGTGCTGAATCCTACTGATTGGCAGCCCTCTGACAGAGTCATCGAGCCTCTCATTCTTCTGATTCTGAGTCCTATCTTCATGTGGCTGGGCTATCACTTCTGTCCTGTCCTCGGAGAGAGGGTTACAGACGGACTTCTGTGATTTATACAAACTAGGTGACTTTTTCATCAATGGTCAAGGCAGAGGTTCTGTGAAATTTAGGGAAGTTTTACAGCTTTCTGGGTGAAAACGAAGGAAGCAGTGATAGATTTGTGAGATTTTTTTTTTTCACTAATCAGAATATAAATAAAACTTTCAAAATCCAGGTGTCATCGTTTTGGGAAAAACAACCCTGCTTGTCCTTGAGACATCAAAGGCTAAAAGGAAAGCTTTCTCCAAAGCTGTATATTTCTCAAATTGAACTTGCTTCTGGTTTATTCTGGAGTCCTGACACGATCTTTAGCATCTAAGCTAAGAAAGAATGAACTGGTTCCCTGTTCACTGTCCTTCATAAAAGGTGAAGGTTAGGAAGGCTTATGTATGTTTAATAAATGATACGGAGCAGAGGAGAATGTTGCTGTTTTTGTTATCAGGTGGAAAAATTCATTATAAACTGCACCTGGGAGATAGCTCCATCCTTAAAGCACAGCCTGAAGTTGAGATCTCTGGAATGAACATAAATACCAGTGAGAAAGGTATAGACAGGAGACCCCCCAAAATAGGCTGCCTAGCAAGACTTGTCATATCATTGAGCTCTGTGTTTGACTGAGAGATTCTGCCTCATTGAACAAGATGCAAGAGCTATTGAGGATGATTTCGAACATCAATCTTAGGCCTCTACAAGCATGTCTCAAACATGTCTCACACATCCATGAAAAATAGGAAATTAAAGCTGGGTGGTGGTGGTGCATGCCTTTAATCCCAGCACTCGGGAGGCAGAGCCAGGGGGATCTCTGTGAGTTCAAGGCCAGCCTGGGCTACCAAGTGAGTTCCAGGAAAGGCACAAAGCTACACAGAGAAACCCTGTCTCGAAAAACCAAACAAAAAAGAAGAGAACTAAAAAAGAAAGAAAGAAAAATAGGAAATTAAATAAGAAGAAGAATCTATCATAAGACGAAATGAAATGGGCCCCAAGCTTCCCCAGAAAGAAACAATCATTGAGTCAAAGTCATGGGTGAAGTGGGGGGGGGGGGTGTCAAAGATCAAATGCAGCTAGTGGTGTGCCCATTAGAACTGAGAACTACTGACAGTCGATTGAGTCTGATGAGCTTGTTGAGGACAACAAATTTGCAATATTCAACAGAGACAAAAAGGACAGATGAGGAAGTCATACACATCTGATGTATTATATTCAGATATATATTATATTATGTTATGTTACGTTACGTTACATTATATTATATTATATAAATATATATTACATTAAAATATCAAATATTCCCAGCCAGGCGTTGGTGGCACACGCCTTTAATTCCAGCACTTGGGAGGCAGAGGCAGGGGGATCTCTGTGAGTTCGAGGCCAGCCTGGGCTACCAAGTGAGTTCCAGGAAAAGGCGCAAAGCTACACAGAGAAACCCTGTCTCGAAAAACCAAAAAAAAAAAATCAAATATTCCCAAATCATGCAAAATATTTGTTCACAGATACCTGTTCCTTAACTGTGGAACTTTGAGATGTTGTAAGATGCCACCTTGCAGGAGAGTGCTGCTAGCTGTGACTTGGACCCACCACATTGCAGGAGTAACACAACAGCTGGACTCTCCTGAACTCTCCTTCTCTGTGTCTCTCTCGATTTCTTCCTTAAAGACGTGTGCTGGACAGTTTTATGTCAACGTGATACAAGTTAAAGTTCCCTCATCTGAGAGGAGGGAACCTCAGTCAAGAAAATGCCTCCAGAAGATCCGGCTGTAGGCAAGCCAGTAAAGCATTTTCTTAATTAGTGATTGATGGGGAAGGGCTCAGCCCATCGTGGGTGGGGCCATCCCTGGGCTGGTGGTCCTGGGATCTATAAGAAAGCAGACTGAGCAAGCCATGATGAACAAGCTGCTGGGTGTGATGTGGGGTGGCTATGAGTCAGCAAAAAATGACTGACACCAGATATCTAGGGAACTTGAAAGAAAACGGTCGTATATCTGCTATGGAACTATCTCTTATAGAATGCCACAAATGTGTAGGCTTTATCTGAACATGGCCTTGTAACAGGTCCCCAGACCTTAACAGGCTTCCAGACTCCATGATGAAAGTATCATTCAGACTGCAAAACTCAGCATGTAGGCAGTACCACCTGCCAAAATGAAAACAAAGACCTAATGCATCAAAGTCTGGGAAAGTCTCTAAATGTACTGACCTTGCTTCTTGGCTTCTATAGTTCTGCTTCTGGCTAACTGTTCCTGCTAACTGAAGTGTGTTAACCCTGAACATGGTTTTTGTCCTTTAAAAAAGGCTCAAAGAAAGGCTCCAGACTACACTGGGATTCAGTGAACATCCAGCGTAGCTGCTGGCCCACTAATAAAGACTTTCTCTTGGCTTAAACCCATGTCTGAGCAGTCTACGCTGCTGCATACCCCACAAGTCTTGAGGTCAGAGGTCCTAGCCTTTGTCTGCACCTTCCCCAGCCTATCTGGCAGCCTGTGTGCCTGGAAATGAAATGTCTTTGTCTCCCTCCTACGTGCACTCCTTTCAACCACCCAGCCTCCTGTGTCCTCCTTTCCTAGCAGGAGAGCTTAGGCCTCCCTTGAGTGACAGAGCCATCCATGCCTAGCATCTGTAAGGCCCTGGGAGGGAGGGTGCAGGAGAAGGCAAACAGGGAGGAAAAGTGGAGGATGGGGGAAACGAGAATGAGAATATCAAGCTGTGGCTAACACATCTACTCTTCTATCGTTTGGGAAGCCAACGGGCAGGGAATAATTTTAAACTCTCA
This sequence comes from Peromyscus nudipes, assembly GCA_902168325.1. Lineage (NCBI taxonomy): Eukaryota > Metazoa > Chordata > Mammalia > Rodentia > Cricetidae > Peromyscus > Peromyscus nudipes. The sequence continues at coordinate 19,121 of CABHPH010137088.1, forward strand.
GAAAATGAAATGACAATTCAGCAGACCCATATTCAGCCATAATAGTGTCTCTATGGATGGGGGGGAAAAAACAATCACCTCCTAAAAGAGTGTAGGAAAACTCAATATAAAAAAAATTTCTATAGAAAACAAATTTTCCAAAAGCATTTACATCTGAAGTCATGAAGAAACAGCAGAGAGTAATATTTTCTCAAATAGGTCTGATTTTAAATAAACAAGAATTACTGTGTGTGGTGGTTGCATGCCTTTAATCGGGAAGCAGAGGCAGGTAAATCTCTACAAGTTCAAGGCCAGCCTGGTCTGTATCTCAAGCTCCAGGCCAGCCAAGGCTACATAGTAAGACCCAGTCTTGACAACAACAACAACAATAATAATAATAATAAAAAGAATCACAAGACTGAAGAGAAGACTCAGTGAGTAAAGCTCTTACCACGCTGACTTGAGTTCAACCTCTAGACCCACTCGAAGGTGGAAGGAGAGAACAGACTCCACAGAACTGACCTCTGACCTCTGACCTCCACACTAGCACCATGCCATGTGCACACACAGACTACACTTTTTTTTAATTTAAAAAGAATCATGTTTGCATAGCATAAGAATTTTTAAATGAAAACATTAAGTTTGAAGCTATTGCTGTACTTCAGTGTTAGAGCACTTGCCTAGCATTTGACAACTTCTAATTTCAATTCTAAGCACCGAAAAATTTAAAATTTAGCTACTTCTGTTTGTCTAGGGATGTTTGTGATTGAAGGGTTCAGGAAGTAAAGGCCAAAGATTGGAGGTTAGCCTACATAGGTAGTTTGAAGCCAACCTGGGCTACATGATACTCTTTCTCAATGAATGAAGGAATGAGTAAGTCAATTAATTCAAGGAAATCTTAATATTTACCTGGCACTCACTTTTTGAACTACCTTGATACCTCCCAGAGAGGAAGAGGGGTAAGTGGGAGAGAAGAAAATAAAAGTGGGGTACCGCAAAGAGGGGGCCCTTCACACGTCACTGGATTCAAGAACCCGCAATTAAATTTTACCACGTTGGCGTATGAGATGCTGTTTGTGACAGATTTCACTATGTCCAGTCTGGTCTTGAGTTTGCCATTCTCCTGCTTTGACCTCCTAAGAACTTGGGCTGCGGGAATGCACCCAAACACCCAGTTTTAATTAGCATTCTGTTAAAGCTTAAAATGTTCAAATTGTAGACTCAGTAAATGTTCAGTGTAATAGTTTTTATAGCAGTGAAAATAACAAACAGTCTGACTTCATATCAGGCCCATATCATTAGATATATGATGTATATTCAATTAAGTGTTAAACATAATGGGCTGGTTCTTTTATCTAAGAGCATAGGAAGATGGAATATTATCTTTTAAGGTAAACAAAAAGCCTTGCAACAAGATTTTTCTCAGTATTAGGTATTAGGGTATTTTAAAACCCCATATGCCAAGTTCATTTATAGTATTTTATATTTATATTTAATGTTTAATATTTAATAATATAATAAATATAAATTATTCATATTTAACATATGTAACATATAAAAATGTATTTGATACGCAATTACATAAGCATGAAAATAGTTATTGAGTATTCCATACTGTTTTCCCAGGGATGGTGAAATTGAAACTGAACAAATAAGTACATAACAAAAACAGAAGCAATCACACCAAATTTAACGATCAATTTCCCTAGGCAATCAGTTACTTTCTTCTTTGTCTATTACGTGACTCCTTCTATGAATGTCTTACTCTCATACCCAGTGAAACGCATCTAATAATGTTAAATGTATTATCTATGGCTTGGCGAACAATTATTAACAAACTTAAGTCATTTGTTTCTCTTGCATCCACACTTCTTTTTGTGAAACGTTTATCCCTTTACCTTTATATTTAAATCACACTTTTGCTAAGTTCCTGGTTTAAACTCAGGTCTTGTTTTCTACCATGCAAATTTGGAAATGAAATTAGATATAAATTTAATAATAATTCTATTTTAAAATATTTTACAGCTCTGTGTCTCATCCTGTATCCTCTATTCAAATACTGAAAGTATTTTTGACAAATTCTTGTTTTTAAAGGAGGAAAGAGGAAAGAGGCATGGGGTTGGGGACAGAGCCTTTCCCAATGCTGGAATCATCATGCTTGGGAAGGAACATGACCAGAAGCCAACCATTCCCCTAATGCAGCGTAGGACAGGTGGCAAAATTCACTAGTTTTTTTTTTTTTTTTTTTGACACATCAACACAGACAAACAAAAAAAAAATTAAAATGATCCCCTATAGGTTGTGGTGAATAGGTTTCTGCTACTCTAGCAGGCGTGAGGTACATGAATGGAGTTTACCTGATATTTTAGTGGGGAAAAGATTCTCAAGTTAGTTGACCTAATAAAGAGCATGTATGCACACACACACACACACACACACACACACACACACACACTTACATATGCATGCATGCACGCTGGAAGTAATTTGGAATATGCCAACATTTTCTCACAAAATAATATTAATATTATAAATACCTCAATTCATACTTTAATAATTTAGTATCATAGTTTAGTCTAGGGTGACAATAAGATACACTTTAATTTCAAAACTTCTAAAATAATCTGTGACATTATCCTAATGAAGTCAAGCTAGCAACGCCTGTAACACGGAGCGTATTGATTTCCAGGAGCTGCACAACCACGGGTTTCGATCCTCAGGTTTCCTAGCTTTCTGTAGATGAAAAGTCATGTGTGAAGCATATTGTCGGAAAATAATTTTAAAGCATATTTCTTTTACTAAAGCAGCTGCTACGCAACTAAATTATAGAAACGTTGTTTAGCATTGCACTAGATAATTCTAAATTTTAGTTTCTGAGTAAACACCAAGCAATTGATGGATCTCATTACCTTTGGCTTTCTCTCCAAATAAAAGACGGCTCCGCACCTCCAGAGGGTGGGTCTGTAGGGTCCGCTCCAGATGTTGAGTGTCCACAGATCTATCTTCTCTGGAAAAAAGGAACAGAACCCATTCTGGAGCCAACAGCAGAAATCCTGCCTTTGGGGGCAGGCTGCTCTCATCGGCCTCTTGTCCATCTGCTACTGCAGAGAGCCCGCTACTGGTTTATGACGATGGATAGCCAGGACACACACACAGAATGACATGAATTTTAAAATATGAAACTGATAAGCTTATAATAAATCTTTCTGAAACAAGCTACCTGTGAGCTATCAATAAAGCAGGAAGGTGCTTGAATGCTAAGCCACCACCCGGAAGCTCGCTGTGAGCAAGCCAAATAGCCAGGGTAAATATTACCATGACTTTAAAAATAAACCCAGGGATGGGCCACCCATAATCACAGCCATCAGCATTAACAGAATATAAATGAAATCACATATCCATTTTACCTGCCGTAATTGTTGATTGATCTGAAAGCAAAGGACTCCTCTATTAGACACACACACACAAAGGAAACAGCTAGTACTTAAAAACTTATTCATTACAGAAGCAGATGTTAGATACCCACCAGGTGGATTTTTTTTTTTTTTAGTTTGAATGTACTGAAACCTAAAATACTTTACAGTTAGAAAATACTTTACCTCAAAAGTACAATTTTGATGTATTAATTACATATTAATAATAATAGTAATAATAATAATAATAATAATACTTTGAATGACTTTAAAGCTAAAAAGGAAATGTTTTATATTCTGATCCAGTACAGATGAAGGTAGAAAGCAAAAAGCAAGGGGCAAAGACTTCCACTAGAAAAACATTCCTACCTTGTTTAATCATCTCTGATACTTGCTATTTTATTCTCACTCTTTTTTAAGTAATGTTATAAGGCATATCTAGACAATAATTTTGTCCTTGAGGTTATATAGTCACAAATATTTGCCTATCACCTTATTTCCATTCCTACATATAAAATTTCTAAATTGATCCTTTTTCTCACGCAGAGAGCTCCTTGACTGTAGCTAAATGAACAGCTGGAGGGAGGCTTCTCATCCATTTGAGACTGTAACCTTACAATGGGATGCTGGGACAGACTGATTTTTACTCCTAGCTCTTTAGGCTCTTAACTGTCTCGACTTCATTGTGAGTAAAAGATACATCCCTATCGTTTAATTATATTTTATTATATATTTTATTATATATGGGAGGTTGTGTGCATGTATGTTTGTGCACCACACGTTTGCAGGGCCGGAGGAAGCCAGAAGAGAGCATTGGATCCCCTGAGACTGGAGTTACAAATAGTTGTGAGCCACTATGTGGGTGCTAGGAATCAAATGCAGGTTTTCTGGAAGAGCACAGATCTCTTAACTTCTGACTCCAGTGCTCTGAACCACTGAGCCATCTCTCCATTCCCCACCCCACCCTTTGATTTTGAGCTTTGCTGTTTTACTTGTTCTGGCCAAGTGAATGTAGACAGAAATAAAGATTTTTCCATTTGAAACCTAGCCCATCGGGATGCTCATGTGTTTCTGAATGTCTTCTGTGCCTTCACCCCAGCTAACCCACTGTCCAAATGGGATGGAGACATGAAGCAATACAGTATACAGCAGAGCCTCCCTAGCAGCCTCCACAGATATGTGGGTGTAAGTTGTTGCTTATGGTGACTTGAATGAAAATGGTTCCCATAGATCCATATATTTGAATACTTGGTTCCCACTTGATGGAATTGTTTGGAAAGGATTAGGAGTTGTGGCCTTGTTGGAGGAGGTGTGTCACTGGGAGGGGTTTTGAGGTTTCAAAGGCCTGTGCTATGTCCAGTTAACTCTCTCTCTGCCTCCTATTTCCCAATAAGAATGCAAGCTCTCCGCTACTTCTCCAGAATCATGCCCACCTACCGGCTGCCATGCTTCCCTGCCACGACAGTCATGGAGTCCAATCTTCTGGAACTGTGAGCCCCAAATTAAGTGCTTTCTTTTACAAGTTGCCTTGGTTACGGTGTTTGGTCACAGCAATAGAAAAATAGCTAAGACACTGTTATTTTGAGTTACTGGTTTTTGTGGTAATAATTTATTAATAAGTATCATGGCAATAACTACTGGATTAATTATACTTATTAAAGAACATAATTTAAATGTATTTAGAATACATCTGTAGAGGAAAAGGATGTTGGAATAAGAACAAAATTTGAAGACACTATTGCTACTTATAATGGATTTTAATTGTTCAGTATGAGTAGGAAGTTTTGAATGTATTTCTTTGTCATTGTTCCTACTCTACAAATTATAAGAAGTACTGGGGAACTTAAATGGCTTTTCAAATGTTGTACAGCCATCCAATTATGAACTTAATCAAGAATCAAGCTACTGTTTGTCCAATGTCCAAACTTACATTGTTAAAGACAATTCTCTAATTTCAGAGGACAACTTTTAAGAATGTTTATAGCAGATAATTAGATAGGCACTGTGGTGTTTGCAGATGTAATTCAGGGGTAGAGTACCTACCTGGCATGCAGGAAGCTTTGAGCTCTAGAACCTTATAAAAGTCTCCATGGTTGTTCATGTCTGTAATCCATCACTTGGGAGACAGAGGCAGGAAGATCAGAAATTCAAGTTCATTCTTGGCTACATAGAGAATTTGAGGTCATCTAAGGCTCCATAAGTTCTCTGACTCCCAAACAAGTGGGAAAACAGTTATTTTAAAAAAGAGAAGAAAAGAAAGGTTATTATGATCTCATACACCCTCTTAAATAGTAGAAAACTTTATTAAAAATTGACTGAATGGGAGAGACAGTAAAGTGAAGATGGCTATCCTCAGTAGTTTTATTTCATTTCATTCAGATTTTCTTCTATAAAAGATCTTTAAGGAGAGTAAGAATGAGGATCTCTATTGCATAAGGTTAGACTGAGGTGCCTGATTTGTCAGAGGAATATGGAGAGCATTTAGTAATGTCAGGAGACATGTTTGGCTGTCACCAAAGTGAAGTGCTGTGGCTACATAAGGGCCATGACTGAAGGTTTCTCCTTACCTGTGTCCAATGGGATTGGAAAGGGCAAAAAAAGTAGTCAGGGTAAATAAAAATGTTTGGACTCATGGCAGGGAAAGGAAGGTGAGAAAGCAATACTTTGACAAGATGAAAAGTCCAGGGTATAGAAAGAACAAAAGCAAGTCAAGAGTGAGAGGCTCTTCAGGGAAATGCAAATTAGAACTGCCTCGAGATTCCATCTTACCACAGTCAGGATGGTCAAGAGTAATAAAACAAACGACAGCGCTTAGTTATGTCATCGAACAGGGATACGTTGAGATGGCGCTCAACCCTACTAACTAGTAGTGTTCATGGCGCTAGAAGATCCTCAGTATCGGAGGAGAAAGGTGATAATCAACATAACCCAGCTACAAACCCTAGGATCTAAGCAGCAACCTGCCTGCAGGATATCCTGGTGTAATAGTGGCACAAAGGTTATGGGAGTAATCAACCACTCTTTCATTGCATTTTAGATCCTCTCCATAGCATGGGACCCATACCTGACACTGCAGAAGTGACCAAGAACCTGAGATTAGACATTAGAGTCTGATGCACTATATGTGAAAATGCTAACTCCACACAAGAATGTGCAAATGCTATAAACTATTTTCAAAAGGTGGTGAAAGCAAATGTACAGACCAGAGTGGACCTAGCACAGATAACGACTGTTTTCAGTGCAAGGGAAAGAAGTGCCGTCCCTGGTCATCACTGCAAGCAAAATCAAATTCTTATGATAACGACAGCTTGGACAACACATAAACACTGCAGTGTGTGTGTGTGTGTGTGTGTGTGTGTGTGTTTGCATTCATAGAGTTCTTAACATAAGCCTTATAAGTTGGCAAGTTGTTTCTATGAAGTCAAAATCTAAACAATTTTGACCCAAGGACTATGGCAACTACTTAACTTTGTCATTGTAACACAAGGCGAGTCATAGCCAATAGGAAATGAATAGATATAGCAGAGCACCAATAAAACTCTATTTATAAAAAAAATAGTGTTTCCCTGTTGGAGTAGAGAATAGAATAAATACTGTGAGATAGTCTACCACCAATCAAAGGAAGAAGACTGGAACTCAAAGCCATTTTTTGCTGTAATAGCCTTTCCTCCAGTCTGCTAAGAATGTCATAAATAAGTAGGGAGGAAATATCACTTGCAATAAAACAAAACACCAAGTGATTGAAGCAAAAATAAGGAAATAGATGCCAATCTCCACAACTGCACTTGACATTTACAAATGGGCTTAGCTGTTCTGCTGGCACAAAAAGCAAACAATTTCATCTCCACAGAAACTGCATCCAAACCTCTTTGCAAGCTTGTCATGGGCAGCGCGATTAGTTATTTCTTGGAAACTGTGCCGACATGTCTCAGGCTTCTGCAGAATTCCCCGTGTCAGAGACTCCTCCTCTTCGTTACTCATCTCCCAGCTTTGCCCAGGGCCACTGGTAAAGGCTTGATCTGGATCTCTCCACCTGTCTTTCTCTATGGATTAGAGAAAGACACTTCTCTCCATTTAAGAACTCTTCTTTTCCCCCAAGGAGAACTCTACAGGCTCTATGCTTTCAACAATTTTTTTAAAAAAGGCACCACACTTTCAACAGATAAATGAAGATAACCATGCTCATAGGTATTTGCCATTAAAGAACATAAAGAAACCATCAGGTGTTCAATGTATGAAGAAGTGTCCCAGTGAGTACAGTTTTGGGCTGGTGGGAGAAAGGTTTTGGTTAAAGGATGTGATTTCAACCCTGTGATATTGCAGAGTGGAGCCTGCACTGTCCACAGCTGAATGCCTCCTCAAACAGGATATGCACACGTGGTTATTTCTAAACCTATTGTCAAGAAGGCCATTGTGGCCTTGTGGGGGAAAAAAATCCCAAAAAAAGACAAAACTCTCTTTAATTTTTAAATTAGCTTAGCAAGTGGTAGATACATTTTATTAGGTTTTCAGGTAGCTTTATATCATGAAACTATTGCTTTCCAGAAATAGTATTCAGTTAGCATAGCAGTAAAATTGTTTATGGGTTTGCCTAGTGTGTGCCAAAACTTATCTATTGTAGGTTCACCTTTATCTTTATGCCAGTTCTGAGGTTCTAGAGGCATTATCCATGTTTTATGAGACTGGCGCTCACAGCAACTTAGAAATTGACTTCATCATCAAGTAGAAGTCCAGGAATCAAAGACAAACTAGCTCTAAATTGCACGTTTGTGTTGTCATTTTATCTCTCCCACTTGTAGAAATGACTAGAACCATCCAGGTAGGTATCCCTGGTGAGTTTGGTGGAAATAGCTCAGTCCCCAGTGGAGGGACTAGAAAGAAATGGGCTTTTTGACTTGGGTTATAGACTAAAAGAACAGACCTGCCACTTAAGCCAATGATGCAGTCTATCTGCTTCTTGACCAATCATAATAAACTGAATACTTCCTTAAAGACTGCACTATCATGCAGTTCAACATAACTAACCATTTTGATTACTAGAATATTTAGGTATAGAACCTGACAGCCATGCTCTTTGCATTTGGACCTAACCTTGAAAATACATGGAGCCCTCGAGCCCATTCACTTTGTAGATATTTTATGTGGCTTCCTCAACTGGAGCCAAAATATTACATTATAAGCAATTATATCTAACTGCGTGTCTAGCGCATTTATGTCTAAATATCTTAGCATGTGTGTAATCTTTATATGTACAGAGCCTAACACAGCTCCTGGAATTTGTTAATGACTTAGTAATATCTATGGAATATTAATAACAACATGGAGGCTGAAACACGTGAAGATAATGTGTGTGTATGTGTGTGTGTATTCAATTCAGAGTCCCAGAGATGTATCAAATATTGGCAGATATTATAAATCTCCTAAAACTCCTTTCAGGAAATAGATTAGCTGACTAAAGTCATCATGATGTTACTGAATCAGAGACTTTCCATGAACATTCCAGGGTGGGGCTTTAGAGTATTGTCTGTCAATTTTTTGGCCATCATAAATAGAGAAGCATCTCAGAGAGATGGTCCAGCAATTAAGAGCATGTGCTGCTCTTGCAGAAGACCAGCATTTGGTTTCCAGCATCTTCCTGGCAGTTCACAATCATCTGCAATTCCAATTCCAGGGGCTTCTGGCCTCCATAGACACCAGGTGTGCATGCAGTACACATACACACATGCAGACAAAACAAATACATAAAACTAAATAACTTTTAAAAAAGAAAAGAAAAGAACAGCCGGGCAGTGGTGGCATGCACCTTTAATCTGAGCACTCAGGAGGCAGAGGCAGGTGGGTGTCTGTAAGTTCAAGGCCAGCTTGGTTGACAAAGCGAGTTCCAAGACAGCCAGAGCTATTACACAGAGAAACCCTGTCTCAAGAAGAAGAAATGTCTTAACATGGCACTCTGCTTGCCTGTTTATTTTAGACGATGTGTTACCTCTTTCTGCACCATCCCAAAGAAATTACACCTTGAGACTGTGTGTGGTAGTGTACACCTGTTACCTCAGCACTTGAGAAGCTGGAGGCAGGAGGATGTTGAATTCAAAGCTGGCCTGGGCTGCATAGTAAGACTGTCTCAAAACAAAAACAAACAAACAAAAAAACAAACAAACAAAAAGAAGCTGCACCTTGGCCATTAATCTCTTTTTCTTGTCATTTTGTTGTTTGTGTGTCTGCTTGAGACAGTGTCTCATATAGCCCAGACTGGCCTTGAATTCATTAGCCAAGGATAACCCTGAAGCCTTCTTCCTCCCTCCACTTCCTGGATTCTGGAATTGCAGGCATGAACACCCATATTCGGCTGGAAGGTGGATTTACCCTAGCAGACTCTAATACAGTTGTTCGGTTCATACGGACCTGCAGAGGGCAGCCTTCCACAGATTTCGGAAGCCTGGGGTTTTAAGTTGGGTTTCTTGACTTCGAAAGCCCAAAATGAAGTGACTCGGTAGGAACAGAGCTAGCCATTTTGCATTTTTTTTTCCTCTGTGGGATGGAAAAGGTTGAAAGAAACTACCAAGGAGGGTGAGTTTCCCACAGTGTGTCATCCACATCTCTTCCTTGCCTCTTAGAAACTCCTGAAGGCTGAGCATGGGCAGATTGCCTGTGGCAGCAACAGCCTGGGCGGCTGCAGCCATTAACGATGCAGAGAAGGAGCAGGAAGGGGGAGGGGACAAGCAAGGAGAGAAGGAGGAATTGTGGGGAACTGGAGACACAGAGAAGGGAACCATGAAGTACTTTTGTTGACCCTCTACTCATTCCTGAGCCAAGCACACGAAGTCCCAGGTGTATTCCCAAAACTTTAAATAATCTCACCATTTATTTACAAAGCAAAGAACCAAGAATCTGATAAATTATTACAACGGATCAGTAAAGGAATTTTGTTCTGGGCTTGTCTGATTTCCAATTTCCAACTCCTAGCCACCATCTAGAATTTGGAAGAAAAATATCAAAGAAAAGATTCAACCTTTTCTATAGCTTTCTCTCCCGAATCTTCCAAACACCTGAATAAAGAAACAAATATTACTGCATTCACAAGAACTTGACTCCATAGCCATCTATTGGGAGGTGATAGGAGAATCCCTCCACCCTCCCACACAAGCACAAACAGAAATCCCATAAAAGCACAAAGTCAGAAACCATAATATACGTAAGAAAAAAAACCTGTAAGGTTAAAAAAAAAATGTCCAGACAAAGCATTATGAGACAAAACCCCTCCAAAAATACCACTGAGTTCACATTTTGTTGGCCATCTACTGCTGGGCTTGGGGCCTGCCCTCAAGTGTGGTTTGGACTCCCTTGGAGAAAACTAATTTTTCCTTTGCAAGTAGTTGTCAATTGGAGATAGCTTCTGGATTAGGGAAGGGGAATTGTGTTCACTTCCCCTCAGCACTGTGATCCCATCTGGTACAGACCTATGCAGGCCCTTTGCATGCTGCCGCAGTTTCTGTGAGCTCACGTATGTTGGTCCTGCTGTGTTTCGAAGGCCTTGTTTTTTGTTGTTGTCTGCCATGCCCTCTGGTGTAGATGAACAGTCTTATTAAATAAGAAACACAGAGCCAATTGCAGAGTTAAAAGCCCAAGAGGTCAGAGCAGTAGCTAAGAGCTGAGACTTAAAACTGCCTTCTTACCCTTAGCTGCCGTGTCGTCCTTCCCCTCAGAAAGAGGCCTACTTCCTGTGTGTCTGTCCTTTTATTGACTTTCTGTCCTGCCTTCTCATTGGTTGTAAACCCAACCACATGACCTCCTCGTCACTGCCTGTCTATACAGACCTCCAGGTCTTCTATGGTTGGTATTGCGATTAAAGGCGTGTGTCTCCAATGCTGGCTGTATCCTCGAACTCACAGAGATCCACCTGGCTCTGCCTACCAAGTGCTGGGATTAAAGGAGTGCGCCGCCGCCGCCGCCGCCGCCGCCGCCGCCGCCGCCGCCGCCACCCAGCTTCTGCTATGGCTTGCTATTAGCTCTGACCCCCAGGCAACTTTATTTATTAACATACAAATAAAATCACATTTCAGCACAAATAAAATACCGCCACACTCTGGCTCTTACAATCTCTTTGTCTCCTCTTCTTCAGAGTTCCTTGAGGGCCTAAGAAGAGGGATTTGATGGCAATAGCCCTTTTAGTACTGGGTGTTCCGAGGGCTCTCACTCTCTTCCCTTTGTCCAGGGTTTCTGTGTTTGTTTGAGTGGGAAAGTCTTACTAAGGAGAAGTTAATGGCAGATGAGATAAAAACGGTAATTATAGTTTTCAAGCATTTCTAAATAGTACTTAAAATTATCCTCACTCCTGAAAGTATTGTATATATTAGTTGCAATCTCTGAAGGCAATATTCACATCTTTCTGCTAAGTTACATGTATGCTTGGGAAGCTAATTCCAGGCTATCAGATTTTATTTTCTTACTACAATGTTTTTATAATTAATCTTTACAATGTCTACTTTCCTAGCACTAAGTACATATAACAGCAGGCTCTTTGATTTATTTTCACTCACATTGTAACAGCAAATAAACCCTCATTTAATTGTTTTGGTAAAACAAGATAAAACTTTACTATATATAGAATGAAGTCAGCTGGTTTACCACAAATTTCATTAAATTAACACCATAATTGGTGATACTAATATTTCCACAACTCAGTTTAAAGTTTATCCAATTAACATGTCTACAATGCACTTGCCAAAACATTAACTATTTATCACATAAATTACCACCATAGTGACAGATGGACCCTCTTTGCTTTGGCAGGGTGTCAAAGTGTGCAGAACATATTGACGTCGAAATAGCTGCTCTAGATGATAAGAGTGTTTGCTATCTCTGTGGCCTTTTCACCAGAAAGAGCAGCTTCAAAACAAAATGAAAAGAATGCACTCTTACAGTTGGGGAGATGGCTCTGTCAGTGAACAGCTTGCTGCTTAAGTATGAGGACCTGAGCTCAGATACACTATACTCACATGAAAAGCCAGGCATGGTGATGCATGCCTATAATCCCACCGCTGAAGAGGCAGACAGGCAAAACCCCAAGGTTTGCTATCCAGCCGGGCTAACAGATTCAGCAAGCTGCTTGCTAAAGGATAGCTTGTCTCAAAAAACAAGGTGGAGAATGAAGATGACACTTAATGATCTCTGACCTGCACTTAAGCATGCATATGTGCACTGGACACACACACACACACATACACACACATGCATATACACACACATACACACATACATATACACATACACACACACATACACACACACGTGCAGGCTTCACTCTGTTCACTCTTTTGATCATTGATTGTTCATTTATTGTTGTAAACTTATCTTTAGACCTGAGACCTTTCTGTTCTTCATGTACAGATTTTTTCTCAGTATCTCAATATTTTATTCTCTGTGACACGTCAACAGACATGCTCAACTCACTTTGATCTTTATTCCAGGACATAGGAGTATGTCAATATTAATCACATACTTTCTCCTTAGCCCTTAGTCTGCCTTCTCTCATACCCTAGCTACAAAACTAATGATGAGGAATGTAACTTGTCTCTTTTATAAAGGTAAAGATGCAGTTGTGACATGGCATTAGTCACCGTTGAGCAAGAAATCAGTATCTTTCAGCAGGGGAGATGGCTCAGAGGATAAAGCACCTGCTATGCAAGCCTGATGACCTATATTCAGAATTCCAGAACTCACATAAAATCCAGACACTGTATCATGTGTGCGGTAATACCAGTTCTCCTCTGGCTAGATGGGGGTGGAGAGGGGAGAGTTTCTAGAGGCTTGGTGGCTAGCCAGCCTTGCATACCAACAATGAATTACCAGCGTTAACACTGTCTCAAACAAGGTGAAAGGTAAGGATGACAACCCAAGGTTGTCCTATGACCTCTACACACATATACCCATACTCAAACACAAGAACAGGCACACACATATATTCTCTTGTGTATTGTACTAGAAAATACCGATAATACAATAGTGCTGTATGGGTCATCCTCCACTCAGAGATTTTTTTTTTAATTTAAAAGTTGCTCTTTGCTTACTAAGTGGTATAATATCTAAATATTTTGCTGTTACAAAAGAGAACATTTAGTGTTATATTAAATGTATTTTCAAAAATGGGACTTTCTGGTTTCCTAGTTCTAGAAGCTGTTCAATGATCTGGTGGCTATACCATCAATGCATGAACCACCTTCTCTGGGAGTCTGTTGGAGTCTTGAGGAGAGGGCCTTGCTGGACACTCTTACTAAGTAAACCATTCTGTCCAAACCTTTACATTTGAAAATGGGCCAAGGAGAGAACTTTGTTGGGCTTGTTCTTATTTGTTTGAACTGCTGTAAAGAAGAGCCAAAGACTGGAGTACTTAAAGAGAAATATTGTCCCATGATTCTGGGGGCCTGGAAGTTCAACACATCAACTGTTGGCTTTCTCCTGTGGCCCCTTTCCTTGTTTTAGATGGCCAACTTTTTCTGTGTTCCCACGGACTTCATGCCATGCTTGTCGTCCTAAATCTCTTCCGAGGACATCAGCCATATTGGATTAAAGTCCATGCTAATGACTTCATGCTACCTCTTTTAAGTATGCCATTTCCCCAAACAGTCACACTCTGAGGTCATGGGAATTGAGAGTTGAATTTAAGAATTAAAGGGATTGCAGGGCAGTAGTACACACCTTTAATCCCAGCACTTGGGAGACAGAAACAAGTGGATCTCTGTGAGTTTGAGGCCAGCCTGTCTACAGAGTGAGTTCCAGGACAGCCAAGGCTACACAGAGAAACCCTGTCTCAAAAGATGAAATAATAATAATAATAATAATAATAATAATAATAATAATAATAATAA
>CABHPH010137090.1:0-21386 GCA_902168325.1 Peromyscus nudipes
ACATCTCAAAAACAGAAACAAGCTACCTGCGGCAGCACAAGCCTCTAATCACACACATGGAAGGGGAGGCAGAAGGATCAGGAGTCTTCCTTAGGGACACACTGAAGTGGAGGCCCATCTGGACTATGTGATGAGATCCTGTCCCCAAAACCCAAAACAAACATTAAACTGCCGGTTACATTTATAACATCTTTCCATCCCTTTAGCTATTTTCTTTCTTTTTTTCTTTTTTTTTGTCGTCTTCTTGGTTTTGTTTGATACACGGTTTCTCTGTGTACCCCTGGCTGCCTAGAATTCACTCTATAGATCAGGTTGGCATCCAACTCAGAGATCCTCCTGCCTCTGCCTCCCAAGTGCTGGGATTACAGGCGTGCACCACCACTGCCTGGCTCATTAAAATATTTTTCATGATAGTTTTTATTTGTATATGTATGGACTTGTACCATGCTGTTGGCATCAGTGAACAACTTGCAGGGGTCAGGGGATTTGACTCAGGTGATCAGGGTTGGCAAGCACCCCCACCTCTCAGACAGGATTTCTCTCCATAACGGCTCTGGCTGTCCTGGAATTCTTGATCTGTAGACCAGGCTGGCCTTGAACTCAGAGATCCTCATGCCTCTGCCTCCCAAGTGCTGGGATTAAAGCCTGTGCCGCTGCCGCTGCCGCCGCCGCCGCCGCCGCCGCCGCCTGGCTTGGCAAGCACTCTTACTGGCTGAGCCGGTTCACTGGTTGTATTTTCATTTTTCACAAGTTCTTCCCACATTTTAATTATAAAAGAAGCTATATTGACTTTCTAAGGTAACTGTGATTATAATGTGCCCATAGTTGACTGGTTCAAATATTTTTAATTGAGTATTATTCTACGTAGCATACAAGGGCTCTAACAATGAACTACACTACCGGCTCTTGGTTTTTGAGACAAGGTCTTGTTATATAGCTCAGGCTGGCCATGAACTGACTATCCTTGATTCTGCCTCCTGAGTGCTGGGATTATAGTTGTATGTCACCATGACCAGCTCTTCATGTGTTTTATTAATATTTGTTATTAATTTTCTCTCCTTTTTTGCTTTGTGTGGTGCTAGGAATTGAACCTAGGGCCTGGTACACCCCAGGCAAGTGTTTGACCACTACTGAGCTGCACTCTAGCAGTTGAGAATGTTTCTAAGATGCGTCTGGTTGAGAGGGGTGGTTCTTTTGGTAAAGCGCTTTCTACACAAGCATGAAGACCTAAGTTCAGACCCCCAGAACCCACGTAGAAAAGCCAGTTCCAGTGCCACAAACCTGTAATCTCATCACAGAGGTGAGACAGGAGCTTGCTGGCCGGCCAGACCAGCCAAATTGGTGAACTCCATGTTCAGTGAAAAGACACTTAATGTTGACTTCTGGCTTCCACACGCGAATTCACATGCATGCACTTGTGAATACAACACAACACACACATACACACACACACACACACACACACACACACACACACACACACACACTTTGTCTTAAAAATTACATTATTCACAAATAGTTTATAAGTGGTAAATTTTAATTACATCTCAGAGTTTATTACATTTTTTTTAAATTGTATTTTATGTGTGTTTTACCTGCATGTGTGTATGTGCACCACATCCATGCTTGGTGCTCAGAGGGCAGAAGAAGGTCTTGAATCATCTAGAACTGGAGCTATGCATGGTTGTGAACCACTTTGTGGGGGCTTGGAATCAAATATGGATCCTCTGTAAGGGCAACAAGTTCTCTTTACCTCTGGGCATCTCTCCAGCTCCCCCTTTTTTTTAATAATAAAAAAATTATGTTTATGAGTGTTTTGCCTGCATACATGTCTGTGTACCTCTTGTGTGCCTGGTGTCCTTGGGTGACAGAATAGGGCATCAGATCCCCTGGAACTAGAGTTGCAAATGGTTGTGAGCTGCCAGACCCCGCCCTTCAGAAAACCCACCAAGGGTTGGCTCCTTCCCTGGAGATGCTCCAGACCACACCTACAGGGTATTTAAGACAGTCCCTAGACCGGCAACATGATTTCTTTCCTGCTTTCTTCCCCTGAGAAGCACCTGGGTGTGCTTTGCTCATTAAACCTGGACTTTTAATTCGGCCTGATCTGATTCATTACATCGGCAGAGAAACCCAATATCTGGGTATGGAAACCTTTCAGTAATCTAGTGTTGTGGTGAATTATCTTAGTTGATTTTCTAATGCTGAACTAACCTTGCATTCCTGAGACAACAGAATATGGCCATGATTTTATATAGAGCTAGGTTTTGTCCGCTATAATTTGGAATTTGGACACCTCTGTCTATGAATGAGAATTAGCCTGGGGTGTTTTCACTGTTGAACTGGCTTGCAGTGTTCATTGTCAGGATGAAGATGTAGAGTAAGAGAAGTGAGAAGCTGATCTTTGCTTTATGCTTTGGGGTTGTCTGTGTGAAATTGGAGTGCTTTTACTATAAATGTTCAGAAGACTCTTTGTTTTCACCTTCCTCCTTTTTTTTTTTTTTTTTTTTCACATAAGACAGGGTCTTATGTGGTAGTCCAGACTACCTAGAACTCACTGTGTAGGCAAAGCAGGCCTGAAACTCACAGGAGTATTCCTGATTTAACTGCCTAAGACATTAGCCATCACACCAGCACTTTTAGTTTTTCTGAGACAGGAACTTTTACATAGCTGAGGCTTGCCCTGAATTCCTGCTTTCAATGCTTTACCAATTCCAGTTATTTAATATTGTGTTGGCAGCTTAAGACGGTGAAATAAGGTAAGAGAAATTATTCAGAGGCACAAAGTTTGGAAAATAAAAAAAGTACACTGTCATTAGCTGCAGATGATAATGGAATGTATTTAGAACACATAAATAATAATCAAAATAGCTAAAATAAAAAAAGAATTTAGCCTGGCCTTATGGTACATGCCTATAATCCCAGCACATGGATGTGGCTGCCTAAGAATTGGATTCAAGGTTGTCCTAGCTACATGGTGAGTTTCAGGCCAATCTGGACTATGTGAGACTGGCTCCAAAGCAGCACACACAGAGGAGAGAGAATTTAGTAAGATAACAGTGTACAATTGACATGCAAAACCAGTTGTTTGACAAATAGATTATATAAGGAAGGGGATAGTCTCATTTATAGTAAAAATAAAAAGATTAAAATATTTAGGAATTTTAAAACATAAAACATAATTTTTTTTCTTCTTCGAGACAGGATTTCTCAGTGTAACAGTCCTGGTTGCCTGAATCTTGATTTGTAGACCTGGATGGCCTTGAACTCACTGAGATCCACCTGCTTCTGCTCCCAAGTGCTGGGATTAAAGGCGTGTGCCACCACCGCTGGCTAAAACATAATCTTTAAGACACTGCTAAATGTTATAAAAGTTGACTTCATCAAATGCAAAGTCCTTTACCCAGGATAGAATAACTTAACAGCCAGAAAGCATTGGATCTACATAAGTTAACACAAATTTAATGTAGTTTCAGTAAAGATATCAGCAAGGTTTTCTTTCTGGTGCTAGACATGTTGATTCTAAAGTTCACACAGAACAAACAAAATACAGAACCATAAAGCCAGTATGGTGTCACATATCTGTAGTTCCAGCACCTAAACCCATAACTCTCAGAAGGAAGGAAGTAATAAAGATCACAGCCGACCATGAAATACAGAAGATAGAGCAAGTATGAAGTAGACGAAATCAAGAGTTGGTTCTTTGAAAAGATGTGGCGTTCGGAGGACAACTTGAGGAAGTCATTCTTTCCTTCCACCATGTCGGTTCTGAGGATCTAACTAAGGTCATCAGACCTGGTGACAAGTACCTTTAATCACGGAGCCATCGTTATAGGCCCCTGGAAAGATATATTTAAATTGATTGTCTTTTAGCTAGATGAACAAGGAAAGTGTCTTAGTTACTTTTCTATTGCTGTGACAAAACATCACGACCAAGGCAACTTATAAAAGAAGACATTCGCTGTGGGGGTCCATGATCCCAGAGAGTAGTGGAGTGCATGACCATCATGGCAGGGAGCGTGGCAGCAGGCAGGCAGGCAGGCGTGGTGCTGGAGCCGTAGCTGAGAGCTCACATCTGATGGCAGATTAGGGCAGAGAGAAGGAGCCAGCTGGAGTAATAGGGACTTTTGAAATCTCAAAGACCCCCAGTGACACATCTCCAGCAAAGCCACACCCCTTCCAACAAGGCCACATCTCCTACTTCTTCTCAAACAGTTCTACCAACTGTGAACCAAGAATTCAAATAGATGAGCCTGTGGGGACCACTCTCATTCAAACCCCACAGAAAGAAATCTCAGAGATTCAGAAAACTGAGGGATGAAAGAAGGACGGTTATAACTGACTGTAAGAGTAACGGATTTTTATAGTACAGTCCCATAACTTGAACCTCTCAGGAGATTGATGCAGGAAAATTGTAGGTGCAAGGCCAGCCTGGGCTACAGGGTAAGTTTAAGATAAGCCTGGGTAACTTAAGACCTGTCTCAAGATGAAAAGTGAAAAAGCTAGTTGTCGTTCAGTGGCAGTGCTGTGGGTTCTGTTCCCAGTGTAAGGGGACACAGGGAATAAAGTGCTTTTTATGAAAATGCTATGAACAATTGTGTGCTGACAACTATGATTTGAGTGTGTCCCCTAAAGAGTTCAAATGGGGGCTGGAGAGATGGCTCAGTGGTTAAGAGCACTGACAGCCTCTCCAGGACCCGGTTCAGTTCCTAGCACCCACGTGATAGCTCACAACAACCTGTAACTCCAGTTCCAGATGATCTGCTGCCCTTTTCTCGCTTCTTTGGGCACTAGGCATGCACATGGTGCACAGACATACATGTAGACACAATACTCATATGCAGAAAAACTTTAAAACATCTTTTTAAAGGGGGCCCAGGTGTAGACACTTTAATTCCTCAGTGTGATTGTTGAGAGGTGGGGCCTACTGGGAAGTAGTAGAGTCATGGCAAGAGAGACTTCATGATTCATGAATGTCTTTGTCCTGGGAATCTCCTCTCTTCTCCATGAACTCCTTTTCATCATGAGAGGCCCACCAGAAATGGACAGATTTGGAGTCATGCTCTTTGACTTTCTGCTTTTTATAATTGTAAGCTAAAATCAACCTTTCTTTTATAAGTTACCCAGTTTTAGGTATTCTGTCACAACAGAAAAGCTGTAACACTTTTGATAATGTAGATCAACTGTATAAGTTCTAGAAATGTATAACTACTGAATCATGAAAAAAATGAAACGATTGAACAGACTTAGAATTAGTAAGTAGATTGAATCCTTAATCAGGAATGTTCTTAGACACACATACAAAAAAAATCTCAGGACTAGATGGCAGCTGGTGATTTGTACTGTAAGTTTAAAGAATGAACCCTAGGTATAGTCAATTAAGCTGGTCAGGTTCCTTTCCCCATGAGAGCCTAGTGTGCAGTGACTCCAAGCTGCTGCTCCTCTTCGTAGTGTGCAGCCTGTTGTTTGTATGTGTTGCCCTAAGGGACCTTGGAGACAGTTTTCTGGTGGATATTCATGGGTCTGATCTAATTCTGTCTCTGACCTAGGCTTCAGACACATGCAGGTTGCCTTTGGGCACAGTGGCCAGGACTCACATTGGTCAGGTCTTCATGTACATCCTGACCAAGTTGTGGAATAAGGAACGTGTGATTGAGACCTTATATGAGCCAAATTCAAGTTTCCTGGCCACCAGAAGATCCGCAGTGCAAATAAGTGAGACTTTACCAAGTTTAATACAGATTAATTTGAAGGCATGGTAGTTCAGAAGCCCCTTATCCTTAGTGACTTTGGGATCAGAAATGTCCCCAGCTGTGGTACCCTGTAAGTGGTGGGCCCTGTATTCCTGAGGGTCTCCACTGCATTGAGTCCACACCCTACCAAGCCATGTTCACTAATTAATCTCACATTCAATTAAAAGATTAACACTAAAATCATCTTCAAACTGTACGAACAAATCATATATAAAGAACTATAGCTCAGCAAATTAGAAACACCCAGTTTGAAAGGGCATAGGTGAGTTGAGAATTTAACCTAGTGGTTGCACCTCTTGAAAGGCCCTGAGTTTGTTTCTAGCACCAAAACAAAGCACAGCATGGGCAAAGGATTTTTCTTTCCTTTTCTTTTCTTTTCTTTTCTTTCCTTTTCTTTTTTTTTCTTTTCTTTTTTTTTGTTTTTTCGAGACAGGATTTTTCTAGAGAGGATACACAGTGGCTAATAAACACATGAAAAAGGTGCACATTTTTATAAATCATTAGAGAAATGCAAATAAAAATCAGGATGAAAGAAAACCTCATCCATTAGGATGGCTGTCATATTAAAAAAAAAATAACAAAACAATACAATCCAGAAAGTAGCAAGTGTTGCTAAGGATGCTTAAAAATTGGAAGGCTTGTTCACTGTTGATAGCAGTGTGAAAACGGTATCATGAAGGAAAACAATATGTTAGTTCCTCAAATGGTAAAAAAGAGAATTGCCATATACTCCATTAAGTCTGCTTGTGGGATGTGTCCAAGACAACTGAAATCAAGACCTTGAATGTAATGGTTAATTATTTAAAACATTTTTTAGATTTATATATTTCATGTGTATGAGTGTTTTGCCTGAATGTATGTATGTGCACCATGTACATGCCTGGTGTCTAAGAAGGTATCAGATCCCTTGAACTGGAGTTATAAATGGTTGTGAGCCACCATGTGGGTCCTGGGAACCAAACTCGGGTCCTCTGCAAGAGCAACTAGTGCTCCTAAGAGCGAAGCCATCCCTCCAGCCCTGTCCTTGGTGGTTAATTTAATTGTTAGATTGGATTGAGGAAGGTCTAGGATACTGGTAAAACACACTCTGGATGTGTCTGTAATGGTGTTTCCTGAGATCCTGAGGGCTCTGGCCTAGTCAGTGGATTAGCCCTTGGATGAATTCCTAAGGCGATGGCCTGTTGGGAGATGGCATCTAGTTGAAGGAGGTCGGTCACTTGTGGCTATATCTTCCTCCATTCCCTCATATTGCCTTTTCTCAGCTCCCCAGCCTGAATGATGTGAACTGTTCTGCCCCATTATGTCTTCCCCACCATGATGGGCAGACATTTAAAAACCATAAACCAAACAAATTACTGCTTTTAAGTTGTTAAGGCATTTATTTGGATACAGCAACAGGTAAGTTAGCTAATTTATCAAATATTTCTCTCCCCATGTTCATAGCAGTGTTAGAGTAGCTGTGATACAATTCTTGGCTGTCAACTTGACTGGAATTAAGTAAAACCCAAATGTCTGGGCACACCTGTGAGGAAATTTTTTTTTTTTTTTTTTAAATAAATGACTTGGAGTGGGAAGTCTGACTTTCAATCAGGGTTTTGAGGTGGGAAGATACACCTTAAATCTGGGCCAAACCTTCTTCTGGAAGCCTAGAAGCCTATGTAAAGGACATGGAAGAATGAATTTTTTGCTCTTTACCTGCTTGCTCTCACTGGCAAGCCCATCCCTTCACTGGCACTAGAGCCCACTTTGGAGTTCTGGCATATACTAAGCTCCGCTGGGACATCAAGCCTTGTGGACTAAACAACGGCTGGATTCTTGGACCTTCTGCTGGTAGACAGCCATTGTTGGTTTAGCTGGACCGCAGCCTGTAAGTCATTGTAATCCCCTTTATATACACATATAAGTGCTGTTCCTCAGGAGAACTCTGACTAACACAGTAGCCAAAAAGTAGAAACAATCCAAATGTCCATCAAAAGATAAATGAGCAAAATGTAGTATATACGTATTATAGAACATTGCTCGGCTTTAAAAATGAAGGACGTTCTTACTCATGCTACTTGAGTGAAGATGTTATGTTCAGTAAACTAGGCAGTTGCAAAAGGAAGGTTGTCTATGATTTCACTTACACGAAGAATGCAGACAAGTGAGACTACAGCGCAGTGGTGCTGGTGTCTAAAAGGAGGGAGAAATCAGAAGGTGTTAATTAATGGATAAGTGCCAGTGTTAAACAGTTTAAAACTGGAGTTTGATGGTACATCAGCGCCCCTCTCCTGAACACTAACCATTCTAATTCATTGTTCTTTTTGGTGTCATAGTACACGTGTGACGTCAGAGAACCACTTCCGGAGTTGGTTTTCTCCTAGCTTGGGTTCCAGGGGTTGAATTCAAGTTGGTAGGCTTGATCAGCAAGGGCTTTTAGCTCTTGCCTGACTTTGCTGCCCTACAGAACATTCTAAAATGATAATGATGGCAAGTCATGTGTCATATGTAGTTTCATGCAATAAACAACTTTAAAAAGACAGCTTGAAGCAGTACCTCTCCCATTGGCCAACTGTGAAATACTTTGTGTGTCAAAATACAATGTCTATGAGGGATTGGTTTTAAGACACTCAGTGGGTGCGTGTGTGAGGACTTTTTTTAGTTTTTGATTTTTGGAGACAGTTTTTCTGTGTAGCCCTGACTGTCCTAAAACTCACTCTGTAGGCCATCCACCTGCCTCTTTCTGTCAAGTGCTGGGGTTAAAGTGCCACCTGGCAGGGACACCTTTTTGTTTTTAAAGTAATAGCTTTATTGAGATTATATTTCACATAAAATCCAGTTGTTTAATGTGTACAGTTCATTGACTTAGTGTACTCATAGAGGTGTGTACCTGTCACCACAGTCAAGGTTAGACCATTTTCATAAGCCCAAAGAGAAACCCGAGAGACCCCTTGCCATTATCCCTAAGTCCTGTCATCCTTCCAGACCCTACACAGTCTGATTTGGGGTTTTGGGTCAGAGGCTTTCTATTCAGCTCTGGGTGTGCTGGTACTTGTTCTGTATAGTCCAGGCTGTCCTTAAATTTGTGGTAATTTTCCCAAGTGCTGAGATTATAGGCATGTACCACAATATCTGGCTAGTATCCTTGATTTTTAGTTATTTTTGTTGTCAAAGCAGGTAGAGGTTCTTCATAATGAAGATATTATGTTTTTGTTTTTGTTGAGACAAAGTTTTGCTATAACTTGGGCTGGACTTGAACTTTCAACCTTCCAATCCCAGGCTCCTCCTGAATTACAGATATGTACCATGCTACCCACTCTATTGGCTTATTGTCCAGTTTACATTTTTTTTTGTGTGTTGCAGATACTGCCAAGGATGCCTTTTATTCTCAAACTAGTGTGTCTGGTTGTCTTATCTCGGGTCTGATGGTGCTGACTATTGGGCTCTGTTTACTAGTTCTTATTTCCCGTGCTTTGTTATGTGTGTGTGGCTATTGCTATGCCTGTCCTGGTAAGTTGTTTTTGGAATTATTTAAGGTCTAGAATAAAGGCATATTTTTGCAGACAGGGTTTTGTGCTTGCCAGGTGCCTTGGTGTTAGGCTTTAAATGCATACTTTAAAGATTTTTAATTTCCTTACGTAGTGGAAGCTGCTCTGGTTTGTGGTCTAAGCCTTTACTCATCCTTTAGAAACAAGGAACTTTACTTTCCTGTAGATCCTTGGGAAGTTGGCTTGATTTTGTTTGTTTGTTTGTTTTTTGTTTTTTGTTTTGTTTCCTCTTCCCCAAAGAACATAGTTTGTGGGAATGCTGGTTTCTAGAAGACTTCATACCTTCATGGACCTTCACCTTGACTTCCTCCAGTCTTTTCCTCCAAGGTGCAAATTGGTGATCCAGTTCTCAAGACTAGGCAGACATCCTCTGTGCCTCATCATTTTTCTGGGTTCCCAGTGTTGTTGAGATTATGGCTCCAGGATTTTTCAGAGAATCCATAAAAGACTGGATAGATGTGCTTCAGGATTGTTTTGTTTTATCCAGCAGTAATCTGAGGCAATGGCCAGTAAGCCATTTCTGCAAAGGACCAGATAGTGAATATTTTAGGCTTTGCAGGAGTGGTGGTTTCTGTGGTTGTTCTCCTGTGCAGTACAGAAGCAGCCATAGGTAATGTGTGAGCATGAAAGACCGTATTTACGAAACAGGCCTCAGCTCAGATTAGCCTGAGCCGTGACTTCCCCATTGTTAGGTTTCTCTCATTATGTATTGTACATTATATGGTAGGTGCTGGAGTTTTCTGTTTTGAGGATGAGTACTATAACATTTAAATTGATCATTATGGGAGGGTGGTGTTGGGGCTTAAACCTAGAGCCTCTTTCATGCCAGGCTAGTGCTCTCCTGCTCACCCGTATCCCTTGGGCTGCTCTGGTGCTACTTAGTACCTTTATCTTATGCTTTTGTTAACTGAATTTATTTTGGATTTGAGTTTCTTTTAAATTTTTAGTTAAAATAGAATTACGTCATTTTCTCCCATCCCTTTCCTCTCTCCCGCTCCTCAAGTTGGTAACTTTTTCCTCTGATTATTATTATATAAATGTGAACAATTTTGTTACAGTTTATTGTGTGTACACATGTGCACACACACACGTGGAAGTCACAGAACAACTTGCAGGACATGTCTCTCTTCTTTCACGTGTAGTGTCCTAGGGTCACATTAAGTCCTCAGGTGTGGCAGCAAATGCCTTTATCTGCTGACCCATCTCACCTGGACCTCAGCTGAATTTTAAAGGCATTCGGTCAAGTTTTGTAAAATATTCTTGTAGTATTTTAGTTAGAATTTTGTTAACCCATATATTAATTTATAAGGAACTATTATCTTTATATCTAGACTTTTCATTTAAGAGCGTAAATGTTTCTGTACTCTTGTTTTCCTCAATGGTATCTGGTCATTTTCTTATATCACTTACATATGTCTTTTGATGAGTTAATTGCTAGTTGTGTACTACTCTTCACTGCTACTGCAGTTGAGTGCCTTTTAAAACTCTATTTCCTAGTGAGTTATTATTACTACATGAGAATGCATTTGACTCTTGAGAATTTATACTCTCTTTTATTTTCTGAAGTTTTAGTTACCTATCGTTATGACTGATTTTCCTGGGATTGTGTTAATATGTAATCACGTCATCTCCATGTGAGGATAAACTCATCTCTTCTAGTATTTCCTTTTTGCCATGACAGGAATGGCCAGTACAAGAGTGGAAACGAGAGAACAGCCTTGACCTTGCCTTTATTTTTAACAGACTCACTGCTAGTATAAAATATGACATTAGACCAGTTTTAGATTTTTAAAAATACTTCTGGTTTGGTGTTTTGTGTTTTTTAAGATTTATTTATTTTTATTTTATGTATGTGAATGCTTTATATGTCTGTGCACCACGCCTACAGAGGACTGAAGAGGACGTTGGATTCTCTGGAATTGGAGTGATAGACAGCTGTGAGCCAGCTTGTAAATGTTTCGAACCAAATTGGGCCCTCTGCAAGACCAGCAAGTGCTTGTAACCTCTGAGTCAATTCTACAACCTAATGATTCTGTTTTAATGCACCTGTTTCAAATGGTTTGCGTTTAGGGCTGGAGAAAGGGCTCAGTGGTTGTGAGTAGCACGTAGTGTTCTTGCAGAGGACCTAAATTTGGTTCCCAGCACCCATAATGAGTGGCTCATAACTGCCTGTAACTCCAGCTCCAGGGCAATCCAAAGACTCTGGTGGCCATAGGCACCATGCACTTATCCCATACACACAGACACACACACACATACACACACACACACACACACACACACACACACACACGATTAAAAGTAAAATAAAATAATGATTTGAGTTTTATCAGACATCTTTTTTAGAAGGCTTTTTTAGATTAATAACAATGTGTGAACCAAGAAGTTCAAGGAGCTGAGTATAATAGCCACTACTATATAATCCTGCACTTAGGAGCTAGAGTCAGGAGAATTGGGAGTTTCAAGCTAGCCTGAGCTACATAGTGAGACCCTGCCTCACAAAGGAAACAACACAGTGGGCTGGAAAGATGGCTCAGTAGCTAAGAACACTGACTGCTCTTACAGAGGACTTGGTTTCAATTCCCACCACTCATGTGGTGCTTACAACCATCTGTAGCCACATTTCCAGGGGCCCTAACACCCTCTCTGCCCTTTGTGGGCACCAGGCATGCAACTGTTGCACATATATACATAGAGACAATACATTCACAACATTTTAAAAAATCTAAGAAAAAGGAAACAAGCCAGAAAAGAATAGCAAAACAAATCCAAGTGGGAAAGGGCACAAGAACATTCATTCCCAACACACGAGAATGTTCTGTACCTTGAGTGTTGTTCAGTTGTGTATGTAAGTAAGACTGATTTTTTTTTTAGTTAATCTTGTATCCAGCAGCCACTTTGCTGAAGGTGTTTATGAGCTGTAGGAGTTCCCTGGTAGAATTTTAGAGTCACTTATGTACACTATCATATCATCTGCAAATAGCAATACTTTGACTTCTTCCTTTCCAATTTGTGTCCCCTTCATCTCTTTCAGTTGTCTTCTGGCTCTGGCTAAAACTTCCAAGTATTATTATTGAATAGGTATGGAGAGAGTGAACACTTTCCTTGTTCCTGATTTTAGTGGAATTGCTTTGAGTTTCTCTCCATTTATTGTGATGTTGGCTGTTGTCTTGCTGTATTTTGCCTTTATTGTGTTTGGGTGTGTCCCTTGTGTCCCTGACCTCTCCAGGACTTTTGTCATGAAGGCTGTTGGATTCTGTCAAAGGCTTTTTCAGCATCTAATGAGATGATTATGTGGTAAGTTTTTTTTTTTTTTTTTAAATGAGACAAACCTATTTTTTTAAAACAGTAAATGAGAAGATTCTTGGAAAAATGGGCTTTAAGGCTCTGATACCCAGAATTAATTCAGGAATACATTTGGACAGCTGTTTTTCTACTTTAAGTTACAGAGTGTTGCGTGTCTTGTCCTAGTTTCCTTTGCTGTTGCTATGATAAAGTACCCTAACAAAGCACCTTCAGGGAGGAAGGGTTTATTTTAACTTGTAGTTCAATGTACAGCCCATCATGTCAGGGAGGTCAAGGCAGCAGGAGTTTGAACTGGTCACATGGTATCCACAGTCAGAAAGCAGAGGGATGAATGAGTGCATGCAGCTGCTCTGCTCCCTGGTCTTTCTGTATGCTGTGAATATGTATTGCTACTGTTGGTTAGTAAATAAAGCTGCTTTGGCCTATGGTAAGGCAGGATAAGAGCCAGGTGGGAAATCCAAGCAGAGACAGGGAGAAAAAGGGTGGAGTCAGGGAAGATGCCATCCAGCCTCCCAAACAACAAGATGCCAGCAAACTGGTAACACCACGGCCACATGGCAAAATATAGATGAATAGAAATGGGTTAATTTGAGATGTAATAGCTAGGTAGCAATAAGCCTGAACCATAGATCAAACAGTTTGTATTGATATTAAGCCTCTGAGTGATTATTTTATAAGCTGCTGTGGGCCAGGCAGGACACAGGAAAACTTCCAGCTACAGCTCCCCTCTCCACTCACCATCCTGCATCCCCAGCCCAGGGAATGTCCCACACATAATTAAGATTATCTTTCCATTTCAAGTAATGTAATCTGTATTTTCTCACAGGCACACCTACAGGCTCATTTCCCAACTGATTTAAGATTCTTCAAGTTGATAATTAAAACTAACCCTCACATCACTTTTTCCAGAAGATAAACTGTATATATGCATATATATTAAAGAGAACATATAACATTAATGAGGGTCCTGTCTAAAATTTCTGTTGAGATATTCTTTGATGTTTGGTTTGATAGAGAGCCCCTTGTTTCTGGGGTCCCAGTTGAGCTTTTATTTGAGGCTTACCACTTTTGCCCCAGGGAAGACAAGTCAGCTGGTGGGGCTTGCAGAGCTTGGCTGTATTTACAGGAACAACTTCCTAAAACCTTCCCTTTCAGCAGAAAACTAGTGTGAGTGTCTTGGCACCAAGTGTCTTAGAATAGCCTTTTTGGCAGTCCATCTCGATATTCTGAGATAGCTGTCTTGTTACAACACAGAATAAAAGGAAAAGTTTGACCTAGAAGGAGAACTTGTCCTAAGTTTGATAAATCTAAAATGTTTCATTTATTTGAAAGAAATGGAATCTCCCCACCCAAAAAAACCTTGTTTTCTCTGTCATATCTCTGTGTTATTAAAGAGGTTTATTATCTATCTATCTATCTATCTATCTATCTATCTATCTATCTACCTATCTATCTATCTATCATCTGTCTATCTATCTATCTATCTATCTATCTATCTATCTATCTATCTACCTACCATTTATGATTTGATTTGATTTGAAGACAGTCTACATAACCTGGCCTGGAACTCACTGTGTAGACTGGCCTTAAAGTCACAGAGATCCGCCTGTCTCTGCCTCCCATGTGCTGCTGTGCCACCATGCTTGGCTCATTGTTTGTTTTGTTCTGTTTTTCAAGATAGAGTTTCTCTGTGTAGCCCTAGCTGTCCTGGAACTCATTGTGTAGACCAGGCTGGCCTCAAACCCAGAGATCCACCTACTTCTGTCTCCTTAGTGCTGGGAATAAAGGTGTGTATCACCACTGCTAGCTTATTGCAATGCTTATTGTTTAGCTGGGAATTGTGCTTCAGCCCCCCTCTCTCTCCAGACCCTGTCCTCAGAAAACCTGCCAAACTGTGCCCCCCAGCTACTCAAGACCGTGCCTACAGGATATTTAAACTGCCTCCTGGAGAATGCCCATGTGGTTTTCTGGTCTCCTTTCCTGGTCACATCTCTGAGGGCCAGGAAGATCACCCAGGAACGTTTTGCCCAATGACTTGGGAACTTGGTCTTTTATTCTTTTATTTTTTTAAATATTTATTTTATGTACATGAGTGCTCTATTGACTTTATGCCAGAAGAGGGCATCAGATCCCACTATAGATGGTTGTGAGCCACCATGTGGTTGCTGGGAATTGAACTCAGGACCTCTGGAAGAGCAACTGGTGCTCTTGACCACAGAGCCATCTCTCCAGCCTGTTTTTTTATTCTTAATTTGGCTTAATTTGGCTTACTGAGTCAGTGGAGAATCTTAATATCAGGGTATGGAAACCTTTCACTTATTAAAAGATTTTTTTTAGTATCTTCCTTTTGTTGTATAATTATATATTTTCTAGCAATAGTCCATTCCTTATTAGTATTCTTTTGTTGTTGTTTATAAGTTTGTATTATGAATGTAAATGTGGTATACATGTATAGTGTATGGTCACATGTGTATACATACATGAGCCTGTGTGTGCACACATGTACGGGGGCCAGAAGAAATGAGATGTTCTGCTGTATGTCACTCTGTCTTATTCCTTTGAGGCAGGGTCTCTCACTGACCCTGGAGGTAGGCTGGTACCAGCAAGCCCCAGTGATGTTCCTGTCTCTCCCTACTCCCCAGCGCAGGGTTGTAGGCATATAACCACACTTGCTTTTTATGAGTGTTGGGATCTGAACTTGGGTCCTCATGCACACAGTGCCCTTGCACACTGAGCCATCCTCTCCAGCCCTGTCTTAGTATTTTTAGGATACTTAATATACCTGGCTAACTTAGGTAGTCAGTTCCTTCTGTTTTTATTTATTTTTAAGGTCATTGTTGCTATTTGGATAATTTTAAATAGCTAGTTTTAAAGATAAGCCTTGAGGTTTATTATGACCGATGGCGAAAGTCATTTTCTATTACTTTAAAACTCCATAAACAGGACTGATGAGATGACTTGGTGGGTACAGGCACCTGCTGCCAAAAGTGACAGCTTGAATTTGATTCCCGGAACCTGTGTGGTGGAAGGAGGGAACTGATTTTTACAAGTCATCTTTTGAGCTACACATACACAGTAAACAAACAAATAAATACTAAAAAGGCAAAAGGAATGTGATGGCACAGGTCTTTAATCCCAGGAGCCTATAATCCCAGCACTTGTGAGGCCGAGGTAGGCAGATCTCTGTGAATTCAAAGACAGCCAGGGCTACATAGAGAGACCCTGTCTCAAAAAAAAAAAAAAAAAAAAAAACAAAAACAAACAAGTTAAAGAGGGTAGAAAAAAATCCTTAGAAAATACTTCCTTTTTTTTTTGAAAGATTTATTTATTTATTATGTATACAGTGTTCTGCCTGCATATATGCCTACCCACCAGAAGAGGGCACCAGATTTCATTACAGATGGTTGTGAGCCACCGTGCGGTTGCTGGGAATTGAACTCAGGACCTCTTCAGGACCTCTGGAAGAACAACCAGTGCTCTTAACCTCTGAGCCATGTCTCCAACCAAAAATATTTCCCTTATCATATGTAAATGAAAGTTGCTTGTTGTTTTTCTTGGTAGTCCTAAGAATGGTCTCCATATTTCTAAAAAAAAAAAAAGGTTTCCTGTTACTTTTCATTTCATTAACTTTCTTTTCGTTTTTCATTTTGCTTATCGACCTGGAGAATTTAGACATTCTCCCTCCCCCTCCCCCGAGCTGAGGACCAAACCCAGGGCCTTGCGCTTGCTAGGCAAGTGCTCTACCACTGAGCTAAATCCTCAACCCCTAGACATTCTTTTTTAATTGGCCTAATTTTTAAAGATTACCTCTTAGAACCCTGGCTGGTAGCATAGGCCTGTAGTCCAGCTACTGGGGAGGCTTAAGGCAGGAGGATCTTGGTTTCAAGGTCTCTGGAAAACTTAGTAGGACCCTGTCTCAAAGTTAAAGTTTTTAAAGGGGTAAGAACGCAGCTTAGTTTGGGGTTGGGGATTTAGCTCAGTGGTAGAGCTCTTGCCTAGCAAGCGCAAGGCCTGGGTTCGGTCCTCAGCTCTGGGGGGGGGGGGGGGGGAGGAAGAATGTAGCTTAGTGATAGAGCACTTGCTTAGAGTGTGTGAAGCCCTGAATTCATTCCTTAGTACCATCAAAAATTTAAAAACGGGCTGGAGAGATGGCTCAGTGGTTAAGAGCATTGGTTGCTCTTCCAGAAGACCCGGGTTCAAGTCCCAGCATCCACATGGCAGCTCACAACTGTCTGTAACTCAGGTTCCAGGGGATCTGATGCCCTCATACAGACAGACCTGCATGTATATAAAGTAAAAATAAACAAATTATTTAAAAAAAAGGCTACCCCTGAATATCATGATCTGATTGTTAAATAATATAGGCTCCTTTGATTTCTGATCTGAAATCATATTAAGTCAAGACATAGTTCAAATTAGAGTCCTTTAATCATCTATTCTTTTCATCACTTGTTTTTTGAGATAGGTGTAGACCATGCTGACTTTGAACTTACTCTATACCGTAGGCTGGCCTCAAACTCTGATCCTCCAGCCTCGTTCTCCCAAGTGCTGGAATTATAGATGTGAGCCACCATGCCCGCTTGAGTATAGTTTTCCAGTTTGTTTGGCTCACTACTTTTACTTTGTTTCCTTTGGAAACGGTGTCTCTCACTATGTAGCATAAGTTGCCATAACTTTTCCTTGTAAAAGACTTTTTTTTTTTTTTTTTTGTTTTTTGAGACAGGGTTTCTCTGTGTAGCTTTGTGCCTTTCCTGGAACTCACTTGGTAGCCCAGGCTGGCCTTGAACTCACAGAGATCTGCCTGACTCTGCCTCCCGAGTGCTGGGATTAAAGGTGTGCGCCACCACTGCCCAGCTGTAAAAGACATTTTTAATCATTTTCTAAATTGTACTTGTGATGGCTGTAAGTATTCATCTGAAATGGATTCCATTGACCAAGCTTGAAACACGTTGACATTCATAAGGTTTCTGAAATGCCATACTGTATTGGACTGAAACATAATTAATGAGTATGTTTAATTTATGCCTTCATACTGACTCGTACTTGGAAAAAAAGTAGTCACTCAGAGAGATAAAGAATGATTCATTATTTAGAATCCTCCACCCCTTGAGTGTGTGTGTGCTGGTATGTGCATGCATGTGCACATGCAGGTGTATGCTCAGCACAGTGCACGTGACAGCCAGAGAACACTTTTGGATGTCAGTCTTTGCCTTCTACCTTGTTTGAGACAGTCTCTTCCTTGTTATCTGCTGCATATGCCAGGCCAGCTGGCTCTCAAGGATCCAGAGATCCTCCTTTATAGTCTTTGCTCGCTATAGAAGCATCAAGATTACAGATAGATACTGTATATATATTTTAGTGTCAAGTTTAGGCCCTCAAAATTGTGTGGCAAATATTTTACCCATTGAACTGTCTCCCTAGCCCTGACTTATTATTTTGAAACTAATAAGACATTTCCAGTTACTGAATTAAGAAAGTATGACTCAGTTTAAATATCACCATTTTCAAAAGTGAACTTCTAGAGCAGTGTAGTGTGGCCTATCCAATATTGTTAATCCTTCCACCAAAATATGGCATATATATTTATATATATGGTATAAAATCAACGTGTATTATAAAAATAGAATGTAAGCTGGGTATGGTAGCATGTGCCTGTATTCCCAGCACTGGATGCAGGACGTTCATGAGTTTGGGGTCAGCCTACACTGTATAGTGAGACCTTGTGTATTAATAGTCAGGGTTTTCTAGAGGAAAAGAACTTATAGAATGATTATAAGAGAGAGGGGGGTTATTTATTAGAATGACTTACAGGCTGTGGTCCAGCTAATCCAACAATGGCTATCTACTAGTAGAAGGTCCAAAACTTCAGTAGTTATTCAGTCCACAAGGCTGGATGTCTCAGCTGGTCTTCAGTAAATACCAGAATCCTGAAGAAGTAGTGAATGCCAGTGAAGGAACGGGCTTGCCAGTGAGAACAAGCAAACAAAGAGCAAACGCTTCCTTCCTTCATGTCCTTTATATAGGCATCCAGCAGAAGGTGCAGCCCAGATTAAAAATGGTCTTCCCACTTCAAATGATTTAATTAAGGAAAAAAAAATCCTTCACAGGTGTGCCCAGCCATTTGGGTTTAGTTCATTCCAGATGTAGCCAAGTAGACAACCAAGAATAGCCCTCACAAGTCTACCCCTTGTCAACTTGACACATTATACCTCCTTATGTCATGCTTAATTTCCAAATGAAAACAATAACTAGGTCATAATTACACCTAACATGATATAACTATCCCACAAACAATCACAAAATGCATTATGTATTTAATCAGGTTATTATTACACCTAACATGATAGAACTATCCCTCCTAAAACCACAAACACTTCTGTCTTAGTCATTGTTCTGTTGCTACGAAGAGACACCATAACCACAGCAACTCTTATAAAAGGTAAGCATTATTTGGGGGCTTGCTTAGGTTTCAGAGACTTAGTTCATTGTCGTCATGGTGGGGAGCATGGCAGCACACAGGTAGACATGATGTTGGAGAAGTAGCCGAGAATTCTGTCTCGATCTGCAGGCTGCAGGGAGAGAGAGAGAGAGACTGGGCCTGGCTTGAGCTTCTGAAACCTCAAAGCCCACCCTCAGTGACACACTTCCTCTAACAAGGCCATGCCTCCTAATTCTTCTAATGCTACCAAAGAGTTCCCCTACCTGAGGACTAAGCATTCAATGTAAGAGCCCGTGAGAGCCATTCTTAGTTAAAACACCACATTTTAGCCGGGGCACGCCTTTAATCCCAGCACTCGGGAGGCAGAGCCAGGAGGATCTCTGTGAGTTCCAGGCCAGCCTCCTCTATAGAGTGAGATCCAGGACAGGCACCAAAACTACACAGAGAAACCCTGTCTCGAAAAACAAAAACAAACAAACAAACCAACCCCACCACACCTTGTATCAGGAAAAAACAGAGGATCCCTGGAACCCACTAAAGGTGGAATGAAAGAAGCAGCTGCACAGAGTTGTCCTCTGACCTCCTCCCAAGTACAGTGTGGCAAGTGTGCCCCTCCATCATGCACACGTGCACCTGCACACATACACACTAATACTAACTGCTGTGTTAATCCAGATAGAGTGGAAAGGGGGTATAACATATCTGAAATAACTGTTTTAAACTCTTCATAGATCACTGCTGTCTGTCTTTAGCTCAGTGATTTCCAGGTGGCTTGAGCTGTGTGCTTTATCTGTGAAAGCAAAGCAGTGCAACAACAACTTGTTACACCAGGGCTCTACATGGATGTGGCCACCGTTCTAGGCTGGAGCCAGATGGTTATGCAGCTCACTCTCTTGCTGGGCAGCCTCTGCACTCGCTGCAGAGTCTCTTCTGTCTTTACCAGAGTTTCACCTTCGGACAGAGAATTCACTTACTGGGTGTTCTCTGGATTTCCAGTTTGCTTTGGTCATTCCTCCCCCTCACTTCCTGTCTTCTTCCCGTTTATCCTCCAAGCCTAGGGCAGGTCCCATTTTCCTACAAGCCCTTTCCTAATCATTGCTTCTCTAATATCTATTGTGCTGATTTTAGCATCTGTTGAGGAAAGGGGGAAACCAGGCCATTTTGTTATTCAAGTGAATCTTCAGCTAGTTAAAAATTATGTGTTTTAAATGTCACCAGATGTAAATGTTAAAGCAATCTGTTGACTGAGAAAGAGAGAGAGAGAGAGAGAGAGAGAGAGAGAGAGAGAGAGAAAGAAAAGAAAGAAAGAAAGAAAGAAAGAAAGAAAGAAAGAAAGAAAGAAAGAAAGAAAGAAAGAAAGAAAGAAAGAAAGAAAGAAGCAAGCAATAAAAGCATGTTACTCTGGGCACATTTGGAACAGTGACTGATTCAAGTCCTTTACCTCCTCAATAAATATGCTGAATGATACAAATTACCTAACTCCATTAATGGTTGCCCTCTTCCTTTTTAGATCATGGCTGCTGTTCCTCTGAACAATCTACAGGAGCAACTGCAGCGTCACTCAGCCAGAAAACTTGATAATAAATTCAACCTTACAAAACCAAAATCTTCGTAAGTATACTTACTCATTAGCATGGAGAGGACAACTCAGGTGTCATACAATTGGAGCTCTTGATTTTCAGCCAGCTCTAAGAGGATCCCATCTGTAGCTCATACTGGCCTAGAACGTAATCACACCTAACATGATCTAACTATCCCACGTACAGTCACAGCCACTTGCTGTGCTCAGGCCAGCTAGCCTCCCTTGTAGCACTCCTGCCTCAGCCTCGTATGTGCTAGGATTATCACCACACCTGCTTCCAGCTTCTTCAGTTTACAGAGGAAATGAGGGGCTCAGTGGTTTTCCCACTTTGCAGATTAGTAGTAGAGCATGTTCTAGCAGATCTGGGTAGTGATTGCTCTGCAGCTTTACCCAGGTCAGGCACATACTTACTTGTTTGGCAAAGTTGGATAAACAAGTAATAAAGTTTCTTGTAAATTTGCAGATGTTATACTTTAATATAATCTCATATGCTCTGCCAAACTTTGTAGAGAAACAACCACTCTAGTTCTGTTGTCTCCTGCAAGCTATACCCCAAGTTCCTAATGGTGCCTAATAATAATTTGTATTTGGTTGTGCTCTTGGGTTTCAGGCACTGCTCCAGGCACTTGGCTTTACAGTCACTATTGACCTTCATGTCATTAATTTCAGCAGATAGCCAGGACTCCTGCCTCCTTTTGTCCTTCAGATCTCAGCAGTCTTTCTTTCTTTTCTTTCTTTCTTTCTTTCTTTCTTTCTTTCTTTCTTTCTTTCTTTCCTTT
>CABHPH010137090.1:21486-35859 GCA_902168325.1 Peromyscus nudipes
CCTCCCTCCCCCCCCCCTCTTCAACTATTTTCTCCCTTAAAATTTTTTATCAGAGTGGTGAAAGCCACGTTAGAGTGTCGTCCTTCTTTTCACACATGCTGGCTCTCCCTTCTGAAGGTGCTATTAAGGACTGCCAGCCTGAGAAATAAAATGTGGGACTGGCCCAAGAACTCGCAAACCCAGTCATTAGCCTCTGAATGGGAAGGATCAGAGCAACCAGATGTATTTGTTACCTGGTAAATTTTCAAAGCCACCGAGGGAGGTGGAATCTGTGCTCATTTGTAATAAAATTAACATAACTTGCATTTGAAAATAGGTTTTATAGGTGAGTGAGTTTGTTAAAATGGAAATGGATCTATCGGGGCTGGGATTGTAGCTTATGTTAGAACGCTGGCTTGGCGTAAATGAGGCCCTGGGTTCAGTCCTCAGCATCAGAGACAAATGAATTCATCTAATTTTAGTTTTTCCATTATTTTTCAGAGGTTTTACTTTTAAGAAGAAAACATCAGAGGGCGATGTGTCTATAACTAGTGTGTCAGTGGTGAGAACACCTGCATTAAGTGATAAAGATGTAAATGTGTCTGAGGCCTTTTCATTCACTGAGCCTCCAATCCACACACCCAAACAGCAGCCTGGGACTGATGGCTTCTTTAAAAATTCTCCGGGAGGACAGCAAACCAAGGGGACCTGTTCCCAACAGTCATTGCTGGACTTCGTGGAGATTCCTCCAGAAGTTTTATGTACTACCTCAAAAACCCCAGCTGTAAAGAAACGCCACGTTGCTGTTTTCAAGAAATTAGAATTTAGTTCTTCACCAGATTCCCTCAATGACTGGGCTGATATGGATGACTTTGATATTTCAGCATCAGATGCATTGGCCTCGCTGACCAAAAATCCTGTCACAAGAGTAAGCACCGCTCAGAAATCAAAGAAGACTAAGAAAAACTTTTTTAAACCACCACCTCCTAAAACAAGTCCCAGAAAGACTGATTTGATGCCTCCTTCCCCGAAAATCCCGCAAGTGGATTTGACTGAGGAGCAGAAGGATGAGTCGGAATGCCTAAGCAGTGATGTGATTTGCATTGACAGCGACCCTGGTTCTGAAGAGCTCAAGAAGAAAAATAGTCAGCAAAGTCAGTGTTTGGAAACTGATTTGGGAGTTGAAAGAGGTAGCCATTGTCTCATCTTCCTTTCAGTATGTTTACCATCCTTTTTCATTGAAAGTCAAGCATTGGGAATAGTGGCAAACCATTTTTGTCCTTGAGGGTCTTAATATCTGCTATGTGGGGTTAGCTCTGATTGTGCATGAAGAAAGTAAGGTCTGCAGAGGTTAAAATGGGTGGCTAGGGTAGGATTGGAAAGTGAGGTGAGACTCTCTGTGTGTGTAATTCTTAATGGCTTGCCACCATAAATTATACACCAAATATTGATGGTAATATGTAATCATCCTGTTTAATACAGTCATTTTCACTTAGTGACAAGAGAAAAATACATCATTAGGCCATGTTGTCCTGCAGATACCATGGTGCACGTACTTTAACCTGGATGGCAGAGCCTACTGCACACCTCGGTATGTGGTTTGCCTCGTGCTCAGAGGCTCCAAAACCATACATCTGTGAATACTGTAGGTGGTCGTAACACAGTGGAATATATCTGTATATCCAAACATTTCTAAATATACAAAAGGTACAGTAAATATAAATACTAACGTTCTTTCAAGAATTTTGTGTACTGAATAGAGTACATGCCATGAATGGAGCTGAGAACGAGGAACTTCTCTGACTGAGTGGAAAGTGGATGTGGAGGCCATTTCAGTACATTATAAACACTGTGCTTAGCTCTAGCAAATTTGTTCAAAATTTACACTTCCTCAATGATTACTTTTAGTTCATTGTAATTTTTAATTCTTGTAATTACACTTAGCTTAAACCCTAAAAAAACATTGATTATAGAGCCATGTAAAATGTTTTCTTTCCTTATGTTTTCTTTTCTTTCTTTCTTTTTTTTCTTTTCTTTTTCTATTTTACATGCATTGGTGTTTTTTGCCATGGGTGTCAGGTCCCCTGGAACTGGAGCTACAGACAGTTGTGAGCTGCCCTGTGGGTGCTGGGAATTGAACTCAGGACCTCTGGAAGAGTAGTCAGTGCTCTTAACCACTGAGCCATCCTTCCAGCCCCATGTTTTCTTTTCTTATTTTATGTTGTACTGATTAGTTTTATGTCAGCTTACACAAACTAAAGTTATTGGAAGAGGGACTCTCAATTGAGAAATGAGAAATGTCCCCCACCGATTGGCCTGTAGGCAGGTCAGTAGTATGTCTTCTTGATTGATGTTTGATGTAGGAGGGCCTAGCTTACCAGGCAGTGCCACCCCTGGGCTGATGGTCCTGGGTGCTATAAGAAAACAGGATGAGCTGGGCAGTGGTGGCACACGCCTTTAATCCCAGCACTTGGGAGGCAGAGGCAGGCGGATCTCTGTGAGTTTGAGGCCAGCCTGGTCTACAGAGTGAGTTCCAGGAAAGGCACCAAAGCTGCACAGAGAAACCCTGTCTTGAAAAACCAAAAAAAAAAAAAAAAAAAAAATAAAAAAAAAAAAAGAAAGAAAGAAAAGAAAAGAAGGAAGGAAGAAAGAAAGAAAACAGGATGAGCCAACTAGTAAACAGTGTTCCATGGCCTCTGCAACAATTCTTGCCTCCAGGTTCCTTCCCTGATTTCCTGCTCTGACTACCTGAATGATGGAGAACAAGTTGTAAGATGGAAAAAAAACAAAACACTTTCCTCCCTAAGTTGCTTTTGGTCATGATGTTTCATCAAAGCAATAGAAACCATAACTAAGATATGTATATGAGTGTTTTACCTGATATTGTGTGTGTGTGTGTGTGTGTGTGTGTGTGTGTGTGTGTGCATCATATGTGTGCTTTGTGCCTTCCAAGACCAGAAGAAGGCATCAGATCCCTTGGAATTGGAGTTAGAGATGGTTATAAGCCATCTCATGGGTGCTGGACCCAACCCAGGTCCTCTGCATAAGTAGCAAGTGCTTTTCAAGTACTAAGCCATCTCTCCAGCCCCTGCTCTTAAATTTTTGGTACTCCTGCCTCAGTCCCCTGAGTGTTGAAATTAAGGTTATAAGCTACCAGACCCAGTTCACCCTTTTCTTTTCCTTCCTTCCTTCCTTCCTTCCTTCCTTCCTTCCTTCCTTCCTTCCTTCC
This sequence comes from Peromyscus nudipes, assembly GCA_902168325.1. Classification (NCBI taxonomy): domain Eukaryota; kingdom Metazoa; phylum Chordata; class Mammalia; order Rodentia; family Cricetidae; genus Peromyscus; species Peromyscus nudipes. The sequence continues at coordinate 24,695 of CABHPH010137090.1, forward strand.
TTCCTTCCTTCCTTCCTTCCTTCTTTCCCCTTTCCTTCTTTTCCTCCTTCACCCTTCCCCTCCCTTTGCTTCCCTCCTTCCTCTCAACTTTCATTTCTTTATTAATGTTCTTTAAAACTAAGACATGAAGATGAACATTAGTTTAACACAGGGATGCTCAGGATCATGAGCATCGTTGTTTTCTACTGTTACATCTCCTCCTAGAAGGTCGTTAGGTGCAAAACCAGGAAATAATCTTTTATCCTCTGTGCATTCTTTCTGTTTGTTTTGCCTGCATGTAGGTCTGTGTGAGGGTGTCAGAAGTCCTGGGACTAAAGTTACAGACAGTTGTGAACTGCCATGTGGGTGCTGGGAATTGAACCCAGGTCCTCTGGAAGAGCAACCAGTGCTTTAACCACTGAGCCATCTCTCCGGCCCCTTGTTTGTTTTCTTTTGTTTGTTTTTTGAGACAGGGTCTCTCTACATAGCCCTGGCTGTCCTGGGATTCACTATATAGACCCAGCTGACCTCCAACTCACAGAGCTCCACCTGCCTCTGCCTCAGGAGTACTGGGATTGAAGGTATGTACCACCACACCCGGCTCTCCTATGCATTCTTATAGAATACCGTTTGTTCTTTTGTTTTGTTTGAGACAGGTCTCACTATATTGCCCTGTCTGACCAGGAACTCACAAGGATACACTTGCCTCTGTCTCCTAGATGCCACTACACCCGGTTTAAAATACCTCTTGAAAGGCCTGTATGAGACTATTGTACAGTAGATGGAATACATTAGTAAATATATATACCAGTGTCACAAGGTCGAGTGTTCTATACTGTAAGTAGTTGTACTACCAGAAACAGAAGAGTAAGGCATTATACTATGTTATGAGTATTTCAGCTTTATCTTAACTTGAAGACCATTGTCCTGTAGGTGGTTGGTTGTTGGCAGGAATGTCATGTGGTATGTGACTATATATTATAAGTCATATTCAAGATGTTTTCTGGGGGCTGCAGAGATGGCTAATCAGTTAAGGGCATTGGTTGTTTTTGCAGAGGACCTGGGTTTAGTACCCAGCACCCACATGGTGGCTCACAACCATCCTTAATTCCAGTTCCAGGAAACCTGATGACCTCTTCTGACCTCTAAGGGCACTAGCCATGCACATGGTGCATATACATACATGCAGACAGAATACTCATATGCAGCCAGGCATTCACCTTTAATCCCAGCACTCAGGAGGTAGAGCAAAGCTTATCTCTGTGAGTTATAGGACAGCTAAAGCTACATACATTTTGAGACCTTACCTCAAAAATAAATAAATACATACATACATAAAATCAAAACCCATCACTCATACACATAAAATAGAAAAAAAATTAAAGACATTTCCTGAATAGGTCTTTTATTTATTATGTGTGTGTGTGAATGGTTTGCAGGGGAGGCTACAAGTCAAGAGGACAACTTTGGAATCCATCCTCTTCATCCATTCTGAGTTTCAAGCTCAGCTTCTCAGGCTTGAGCATCAAGCACTGTACCCGCTGAATCATCTCACTGGCCCTAGTTCATCTTAATTATTATGTTTTTTCTTTAAATTTCATGTGTATGGGTGGTTTACCTACATGTATGTCTGTGTAACACATGCATGCCTGGTGTCTTCAGAAGCCAGAAGGTTTTGGATCCCCCCAGGACTGGAGTTACAAATGGTTATGAGCCACTATGTAGGTGTTAGAAGTTGAACCCGGGTCATCTGAAAGAGCAACCAATGCTCTTAACCACTGAGCCAGTCCCTGGTCTTAGTTATTAAAATTTGATAGCCAAGAGCCATGTGGGAGTAACCAGCTTTGGTTAAATATTATATATGAATATAACATTTAAATTTTATTTATTTATTTATTTATTTATTTATTTATTTATTTGTTTATTTGTTTATTTATTTATTTTTGAGGCAAGGTCTTTTCTGCATAGTCCTGGCTGTCCTGGAACTCCCTATGTAGACCAGGCTGGTCTTGAACTCACAAAAATATGATTGCCTTTGCCTCCCAAGTACTGGGATTAAAGGTGTGTACCACCACCCCTGACTTTAAAATTTTTTAAGAATTGGGTCTTGCTTGTGTTCAGACTTGTCCTGATCTCCTGGACTCAAAGCATTATCACCACCACCCTTCCCTTGTATTTCAGGAATTGAACCTAGGGAGGTGCACACTAGATAAACACGATCAGTGACATATTCTCAGCTTTTTATTTGCTGTTTATTTCGTGACAGGATCTCACCAAATTATCTCACGTATGCCTTAAGCTTACAGTCTTCCTAGCTTAACCTTCTGGGTAGCTGGAATTACAGGTCATTCTTCTGCCTCTGCCTCCTTAGTAGCTCAGACCATAGATAGGTACATGCCATATCCTGAGACTAAAATTTTAAACACCCAGTTCTATTAAAATTGCTACACAATGAGAGAGGGCTGAAAAGTAATTGATTTAAAAAAAAAAAACCCAGCAAAACTATAGTTTAATCCATTTTGTTGTTGTTTCTCAAGAGAATACCGGGTAGATGATAAAGGCAAAACAGAGAGCACCAGTGAGATACTCACATCGCTAGGCCAGCTCTGTGATAGAGATGGTTTATCTGTTTAGCAGCAGTGTGTACGTCAGCTCTGGGGCACACCTGGGATCTTGGGTCATGAGGTGGAGGCAGGAGGATAAAGAGTTCACAAGTCTAGACTGTGTAGCAAGTCCCTGTCTCAAGACAAGCAAACAGAAACAAAACAGACCCACAGTGTTTGTTACCTGCGGCACATTGCTCTTATTTAAATATGAGTAGAAAAGAAAAAAAACAAAACACGAGTTTGGACTTCTTCCAGTTGATTGACTTGTTCGTGAAGAAATCAGCCAACATTAACTGCAGGAGATTCCCATACAAATGTCCTGAGTGGTTACGACTTGCCCCCCAAAAGCACTCACTTATAAGAGCTCATGCCTGCTCTGTCTCATTAATTGTTAAAAGAACCTGTGTTTGCCAACTGTTTTTCTTTAGATAATAGTGAAAAGGAGAACCACATAGACGAAGTTCAATTACAGTCTACTGAGAAAGCTCTATACTTCCAACCTGATGATGATGATTATGATATAGATTTTGTTCCACCTTCTCCAGAAGAAGAAATGATTTCTCCAGCTTCTTCCTCTTTGGAATACTCTAGGTAAAATGGTTAATAATAAATATTCTTGTTTGTTTCTAAGATGCCTTAAGTAATGTAGTTTAGTTACATAATGTCATTTCTCTATAAGTATTCTTTGTGCTTCTGCAGTTTATTTTGTATTTAAATGAAAACATCCAGACCATTGTTATTTATTTATTTGGTTGTTTAGAAACCATTCTTAGCTGGGCTTGGTGGCTCATGCCTTTAGTCCCAGCACTGGGGAGGCAGTGCAGACAGATCTCTGTATTTGAGGCTAGCCTGGTCTACATAGTGAGACTCTTTTTCAAAGACAACAACAAAAAAACAAAACTCTTACTGTGTAATTAAGACTGCCTTTGAATTCAGGATCCTCCTGCCTTAGTCTCCAAGTGCCAGGATTACAAGTAGGACCTACCATAATTGGGGGGGGGGATTACTATTTTATTTTACTGATCATATTTTAAAGATCTGCATTAATGTTTTGCCTGCATGTATGTCTGTGTGAGGAAGCCAGATCCCTTGGAACTGGAGTTGCAGACAGTTGTGAGCTGCCATGTGTGTGCAGGGAATTGAACCTGGATCCTCTGGAAGAGCAGCCAGTGCTTTTTATGGCTGAGCCATCTCTCCAGCCCCGTTTAAGTCACTGTTTTGACAGAAATAGATCCTTGTAGTGTATTGTTTGGATTAGGAAGAGAAGGAAGTGTTTTATATGTAACTTAGTGCAATTCCTTCTGGTTTGTGCTTTAAAATTTTTATAATTAGATCTATTCAATTATGATGCTGTTTTGCTTGCATTTATGTATGTGTGCCATCATATATGCTTGATGCCCAAGGAGGTCAGAATGGGGTGTCAGATCTTCAGGAGCTGTGTAGAAGAACGGTCTTGTTAAATAAGAAACACAGAGCCAATGCAGAGATGAAAGCCCAAGAGGTCAGAGCTAAGAGCCCTACCCTTCACTGCTGCTGCTGTCCTCTTCAGCAAGAGACCTACTTCCTGTCTGTTTGTCTTTTTTATAGACTTTCTATTCTGCCTTCTCATTGGTTGTAAACCCAACCACATGACCTCCTCATCACTGCCTGTCTATACAGACCTCCAGGTCTTCTATGGTTGGTATTGAGATTAAAGGCGTATGTTTCCATGCTGGCTGTATCCTTGAACACACAGAGATCTACCTAGCTCTGCCTACCAAGAGCTGGGATTAAAGGCGTGTACCACCACCACCCAGTTTTTGCTATGGCTTGCTATTAGCTCTGACCCCCAGGCAACTTTATTTATTAACATACAAATAAAATCACATTTCAGTACAATTAAAATATCACCATATTTCCCCTTTTCTTTTTTTTTTTTTTTTGGTTTTTCAAGACAGGGTTTCTCTGTGTAGCTTTGCGCCTTTCCTGGAGCTCACTTGGTAGCCCAGGCTGGCCTCGAACTCACAGAGATCTGCCTGCCTCTGCCTCCCGAGTGCTGGGATTAAAGGCGTGCGCCACCAACGCCCGGCCCCTTTTCTATTTTAATAAAAAGAAAAAAGGAAATTTGTAACTAATATAAGAAAAACTATATACAAAAGTACAATAACTATATACCATATATACAAGCAATAAATACCTAAACAATGTCTAGTCCATTTGTATTTGACAAATTCAGAGAAAATAATTCCATTACCTATCCTATTTTGGTAAGTCCAAAATGTACCTAATTCACTTTCTATCCTAATTAATCTTCCATTATAACTAACTAATCTTCAACTGTAACTAACTAATCTTCAACTATAACTAACCAATCTTCAACTCCCTCAGAGTCCCAAGAAGGAAATAATATTACCTAATTAAAAATAATAAAAGGAAGTGCATGCAAGCAACTTCCAAAAAAAAATGTGAGTTGACAGAAACAGCCAGCTGCCTGGATAGTCACCTGAGGTTTCTCTGCAGTGTTGGGGCATCACTGCAGAGTTGGGGCTTAGTGTATCTGACAGACTCATTTGTGAAGTAGGATGTACACAAGGTCAACAGTTCGACCTCACATTTGGTGAGAGCAGTCCATGTACCAGAAACACCTGAATTCCACTAGTGTCATGTCATGATTCAGGATTTTAAATTCTGGAAATTGTTGATGTTTTTTGAATTCAGCTGTCCATTCTTCTTGGCTGTATGTGTGTGTGGCTTCATCTCAGCATCCCGTTCTTCTCCACATCCCTGTATTAAATGCCAATCTACTATTGAGAGGTGTGAGCTTAGTTACTCTTCAAGAATAACTATTTCAGCTGCTGTTCCACTGCACATCAGAAGCCATTGGCCCACTGCCTGTTTAGCTTCCTTTGAAGAAAAGGGCACAGTACCTTTTCCTGATTGCAAAGGCCACTTCAGGGATGGTGCCATATTGTCCTGGCCTCAGAGTATGCCTGTTGTTAAAGCCACAACCACACTTGTTTTGGCTAGAATCGGTCGTCCTTTGTTTCATGTCCTGTCTGTCCTGTTTGTCAGCAGTTGATTCGAGGATACTTTGTTGTCCAGTGGCTAACTTTTGCCACAGTGAAAGTTAACTCCATACGCAGTTTTTTCAATGCCCATATTCTCTCTGAAGTAGATTGGTACTGCCAGGAGCCGACATGTCTCATAGTCATAACAAAAAAAGAAAAAAATTCTAAGTTATTAAAACATTTTAAATGCCATATTCTGTAGATCTCTGAAGGGTTTAAAGATGACCTGTCTATCTAAAATATATCTGCTCAATCTTGAAAACATACCTAAATGACTATAAGTTCTATTATAATATCTAACTACTAACTTTCATTTCTTTTTATCCTGATAGTTGGTAATAATAACATTCAAGAATCAGCAAATTGCATTACATTGTTAAATGAACGGTATAAGTACACTATCTTGAACAAAATTAGAAATATACATATAGCATTTTCTAACAAAATCAATTTCAATATATATAATTTGTATACAATATAAAACAATGCAGTCCAATGTAAAGTATAAACTAGTAATTGTCTTTTTCTTTCTTTCTTTTTTTTTTTAAAACAAGAACCTTAAATCTAATCTCCTTTGCTTAGCCCTTATCTTAACCCTTGACAACAACTTGTAACCAACCCTCCTAAACAATGAAAATTATCCCAGATCCAGTATGATTACTGTTTGTTACAAAACTGAAGAACCGTACGAGCTCACCTGTCTCCTCCTTTCCTTACTGACAGAAAACCAGACAACCGTAGAAAGTTAAAAACTGGAGTGAAAGGTCATGTGCCACCAAGACTAAGTCAGCATCCTCATCTGACCTGTGAAACAGCTGAGGATCAGAAAATCACCCAGAATGAAACAGTTAATAGCATGTGGGCTAAGATCCAGTGTGGCGCTATCTCTGTACCCTACTGTTTCCATGTTGAATGCCTAGCTTTATTCTTTATTAAATATGTGTATTACACAAATGACATTGTAGCCACCTTAGCTAAGATTCTAAATAAGAGGGAAGAAATATTTTGAATTCCAGAATCTAATCAACTATTTTCTTGTCCTTGTTGGTTTTGATCTTCTCTCTGTCTGTTTGATTTTCATGTTGTAATTGATATAACTGTAATTTCAGACTCTGATTCTTTTCTCTTAACACTATTCTCCATATTGCCACATTTAAACTTTATACTTTCCTAATTGATTGAGTTCTTCTCCCGTGAGTACCTTTGCTTAGCGTGTTACTTTTCTAATCTCTGGGACAAACAATGTACGAGAAGAAGGATTTTTTTGGCTTATAGTTTCAGAGGGTGTGGTCTCTCATGGTAGGAAGGGCATGTGGAGCAGGAGCTTATTACAGTGGTCACTGTGGTACCCTCTAGTGGCCTCTATCTGCCAGCCAGGCACTATGTCCCAAAGATTTCTACAACCTCTCAAAATAGCATCACCAGGTATTCATATCCAAAGCATAATATTTAGATTTTTAGCATTTGGAAATGATTATTTACAAGGTTGATTATTTTTCCACTACAGCCTAATGTGAATAACTGTACATATTGTGTCTTAGTTAGGGTTTTATTGCTGTGAAGAGACACCATGACCAAGGCAACTCTTTAAAGGAAAACATTTAACTGGGGCTGGCTTACAGTTCAGAGATTCAGTTCATTATCATCATAGTCGAGAGCATGGCAGCATGCAAACAGACACAGTACTGGAGAGACGGCTGAGAGCTCTACAGCTGGGTCCGCAGGCAGCAGGAAGAGAGAGAAAGACTGGGCCTGGTTTGAGCTTCTGAAACCTCAAAGCTCCACCCCCAGTTATGCACTTCCTCCAACAAGGCCACACCTCCTAATAGTGCCACCCCATGAGCCTATGGGGACCATTTTCATTCAAACCACCACACATTGTAAAATTGAATAGAAGTTTCTCAGATACATTAGGTATAATATATGCTTGGGTTTTATGATATTTTGTTCCTTATTATGGTTTTTATTTATTGTATTTTATTTTTTTGTTTATTTGTGAGATAGGCTCTCTCACCAGTTTGGCTAGGCTCACTGGCAGCAACCCCTGTGGGTCCACCTTTCTCTGCTCTTCAGTGTGTGAGGTGGATATAAACTCAGGGCCTCACGTTTGCACTGCAGGTGCTTTGAGGACTGAGCCACCTCCCGGCCCTGTGTTGGCTTTATAGGAAGGATCTCAACTTACTCTCTTTTTGTAGTCAAGAATGGCACTGAATTCCTTATTCTGCTGTCCCCACCCCTGAGTGCTGAGATTGCAGGTGTGAGCCACACTTAGCTTAAAAATACTTTTCTGTCCAATCAAACAGACGGTTTTTAATTAATTAATGTATTCTATAGAATCTAATATATATATACACATACACACTCTGTGTGTGTGTGTGTGTGTGTGTGTGTGTGTGTGCGCTAATACACATTGGCCTAATATGAAAAGTTCAGGTAAAGCTGCTTGAAATCTCAGAAAACGGTGTCATTAATAACTACTTTCTGGGGAAAGCAGTAAAGTAATGCTTGAGACTCTAAGAACATGTATAGTTTGGGTACAGAGAGCTTGGAGCAGTGGGTTTTCCAAATTGAGAGAACAGAATCCATTACCCTAGACAACACAGAGCTCATAAGGAATGTCAGTTGTGTAGTTTGATTGGAGCCTAGTGTAACTGGAAGGATATACTTGGAGATAGGACCTGAAAGGGTCTCTTGGGACCAGAAGATGGAAGACTTGAGGGTGGGTCACCAAAGAGAGATACAAACGTGTTTCTCAGCTAGATATGGTGTAAGACTTGAATCTCAGCACTTGGAAGGGGAGGCAGTTAGCAGTATAGCAAGTTCGGGGCCATCCTGTGCTATTTGACCCTGTCTCAAAACAAACAAGATAAAACCTTTCCTTTATCTGTTACACATTTATTGAAAAAGAGTGGGAGACAGAGTTTGCATTCATTTTGTCTCATTTTTTTTTTCTTGTAGTATGCTAAAGGCTCTTGATGACTCTGACAAAGAGAAAGACATTCTCAGCACCTCAAAAGATCTTTTGTCAAAACCAGAGAAAATGATGACACAGGAGCCTGGTCCAGGACCCACTGCATACTGTGGCGGTATAAAAACCCTGTGTTTCAGTACTTCTGTAAATAAAATCATGGTGTTTGTAAACTGTAGCTGCATAGTATAAAATGGTGCATGTGCTGTATCCTTTGTTCTGGTACCATAAACCACCCTACTTCATTTCTCAGCTAGTGTTTGCTTGAACATCTCCTGAACCCAAAATCTCCCAAGGCTCATTCTGTCTTGAAAATGCCTCTTGTTGACTCATTTCACAGGAAGAGCCAAAATTTGCCTCCCTGTGAATCTAATCCTTGTTAGGTGAATTGAAAACCCTAGAAATTTTGTGAGTTTTGTTGGGTTTTGTTTGTTCGTTTGTTTTGTTTTGAGACAGGGTCTTGTTATGTAGCCCAGGCAGGCCTTGAACTCATGGGCAGTCCTCCTGCTTTGGCTTCTTGAGTACTGAAATGGGAGAAAGTTCTGTAAGTTTTACGCACACACGCGCACACACACACACACACCCCTTTTGAGTCCTGTTTACAGCCACATTGATTTTTGTAGATCATGCAGCTTCTCCCTGTGTGTCTTCTGACCTGGGTCTGGGTGTCCATTGTATGTATGTTAATCCCTTTTTTGCCCGTTAAGTCGTTCCTAATGCTGCGCTTGAACCCAGGGCCTCTGTGCTCTACCATTTGTCTGTATCTCCAGCCCTGTTCCAGTTCTTTCTCATTCTCTTTGTTTTTTCCTTCTGTCCAGTATCTAGTGTAAATTAGCCAATAGCTTTGGAAGACTTTGAGAAACAACAGTCCTTTGATAGAACACTTTTGATTTCAGCTTCCTAAACACACAGGCCAGAAATGTGTGCTTTTATTTAGGGAGTTTTTCTGGTGGTATTTTTTATTTCTTTCCTCTCTTACTCTATCTAGAACCTCTGCTATTTGGATGTTAAACACCCCCCCCCCTTAATTTTCTCCTGTTTCTTACTTTTCTGTGAAATAGGAAAATTTTCTCAGGTTGTTTTGAGGCTGGGTCTCACACTCAGAGCTGCCTGCCTCTACCTCCTTAGTACTGGGATAAACTGCCAGCACCACCACAACCAGCCAAAATTTCTCAGTTTTATCACTAATCTTTTAAAATTTATTGTTTTTTTCTGTTCAGTTCCTGGAAACCAGGAGCTCTTCTCAGTCCTCTGAGTATTTATGTGGTCATGAGAGTCCTCTTAGATACATCCATACTCTTCCTGTGGGGCACGTGCCGTCGTGTGTGTGTGTGTGTGTGTGTGTGTGTGTGTGTGTGTGTGTGTAGTCTTCTCTGTTTTTGTTTTCTCCAAGTTTACTGTATTTCATTTTGGTCTTTGCTTTTCTTGCTGGAAATATTCCTGAAATGTCTGTTTTTCACTCTTCTAAGCCCTACAATACAGACTGTTTAATCCCCACTCCATCCCCTTAAGGTAGTTGTGCTATCTTTTATTATAGAAATAAGGAAACTAAGTATGGAAGAATTAATAATTCAATGGTTGCAGAACTAAGACAGCAGCAGAGCTAGAATTTGAACCAGCAGCTTGGAGGCTCTTGAATTCACCCTGATAACCATGGTACTAGCCTGTTTCTCCATCTCTAGGTTTCCCTGTTATAATGGCTCCAAGTCTAAGGATGTGGACAGAGGCCTTCAGTGTCATGAGAGACTTCCGTCTTAGCTGACATCAGTTAATTCGTTACCTAGTTATGAACCTTTCTTCAAGATATTTCTCTTCCTTCTCCATGGAATTACAAAAGACTAGGTTATAGGACTCCATAACTATCATGGGTGTTAGCTCTAAGTGGTGCAGACTGTCGGACCCGAGGATCGCCTGCCCCTGACAGTGTCAGCACTTGAACTAAACCTCTTTGCACCTTACTGAGTTTTGGGTTTTTGTTGAATTAGGGTCTCACACTATAGCCTAAGTAGCTTCTAACTCATAATCCTGTTTCTACTTAATTCTACATAGTCCTGAGACTGGGGTCATAGGCACAGAGCACCACTCTGCTCTTCGGCTTTCTTGTAGAGAATGAAGGGAATAATACCTGCCTTGCTGGATAGTTGTTAGATTTCAAGGTGCACTGTAGGCCATCAGGAAATGGCAGCTATTATTATCTGCTCATCTAGTAATCCTTCCAAAGAAGGAGCATTAAGATGGCTGTTCTGTTTTTATGAATACTCCCTAACTCCTTAATTGTTTCCTCTTGTTGAGTTACAAAGCAGCATTTTGATAATGTGTTCTAGAGCTTTGCCTTGAGTCTATACCAAGGTCACTAGTTTGTAGCTTTTGGCAATCACATTTTTTTTTTTTTTTTTAAATCAGAACAATGCTTGTCTGTCTTCACTTTCCTTTGAGGCCTTGGCCAGGGTTTTCCTTGTAGTCGGAGGTGGGATGTGTTCTGCCTAGTAGGGTGATCTGAACTCTTTGCCAATGTGTAGTACTGGTATTTCTCGGAGCCTTCTTTTTTTTTTTTTTTTTTTTTTT
>CABHPH010137091.1:0-62357 GCA_902168325.1 Peromyscus nudipes
AAAAAAAATCAATGTGTCACAACATCATAAAGCAACCTAGAGAATAAAGTGAGAAATAAAAGAACCAATAAAAAAACCAATACAATTAACTGATAGTGTTTGAGTTTACGCACATACTATAATAAATTTAAAATGCAGATGTGTTTTTATGCTTTGCTTTTGGGGTAGGTTTTCATGAGATATCTTTGGGATTCCCTAAACAACTAAAGTTACATTTCAAATCCCTTCTTGTTAGGGAATTACTTTGCAGAATAAATTTTGAGCACAAGACACCATGACTCAAATATTTGGAGCAGTTATCTAATTAGTAATTTCCATTGCCTATAAACACAGGTGCTGCAAACTGACTGTTGTAACAGTTACCTCCTATAGATGCCAATGATATCTTAAGAGGTATTTCTAGGAGTGATATCCAACAAGATGCGCTTGTTTGGTTTTCTAAATTTATTTCTACTCAGATGCTGAAGTAAAAATAAAATTGCATCACAAAATTGGAGGCATTGCTTGAAAACCAACATGGATACATACAACACTTACGATGTATATCTAGAAAATTAAATAGGATTTAAGATTTTATGCTATATATCAACAACTAAAATTAATGTTGTTGATAGGAAAATTACATAATATAAATTACTATAACTTCTCTTTTAACATAATAATAAATAAATAATAATTACAAAGGGATTACTATTTTAAAGAAGAGTTTCTCCTTAGTTTCTATTGAGTTTAGATAAATTTTATCTGATTTAGAAAATTACTATGAATTTATTTGTTTTTTGATGACTGAAGATTTATGTTTGTGCATATTATAGAATATATATGGTAATATTTAAAAATATAAAATCCAGAAATTTTCATCAACTCACACTTAAAGCTTATCAATTGAAAAATTCATGAATTATTTTCTTATACATGTTTTATAGGGTATGGATGTGTTAATCAAGATAGTGCATAAATCTATCTCGTACTGTGTGCAGGACACAGTAGATGCTTAACAAACTTAAAATTACTTCTTTTAGTTAAAACTTTATCAGATAAATTGTTACTATTCAATGCCACCTTGATTTATCAAATTAAGGACAGTGATGACTGTAAGTGTAGCTGCTGCGTATAACAAGTAAATACATTAATTGACTTGCTATACCTGAAGTAGAAAGCACTTGTTTTCACTTAAATACATAATTTATTTTAACATATTAGCATTTGTGAATCACACAGACAAAAACATAAAATGGGCTACTCACACACATGTCAATATATTTTAAACTTGGTTGTTACCAATTTTGGCACCTACATCCCAAACACAGGCTTTTTTAATCCTCAGAATTCTTTCTCTGCTGTGTTTTATCTGCATAGATTCAGGTATAGATAGAGAAGTATCAGATGAAGTCTACATCTTTCTTATCTACAAAGGTTTTGCACACAGAAGCCAAATACAAGTGCTTGAAACAATCAGATCATAGATTTTGCTTTTGTATATTTCTACTACTCATATGTACAATATTTTATGATATAGCTTCAAGTTCATGGATTGGTAAAGATAAAGGATGACAAGAAAGGAGGTACTTTACTTGAATCCCCAAACAGTATGACAAAAATAAAAATAAACAAATAAATAAAACTAGCTTCTGCTAATAACAATGAGAACTCGAGGTTTCTAATAGATGCCTGTATGTTTTTCTGTTTGAATAATGCTTTCAAAAATATTTAGCAAAACAATTATATTATCAAATTGTTGCTTTTAAAATAAAAAACTTGTATCTGTACTCAACGCAGTAATTTTGAAGAAATAAATCACACTCTAAGGCTACCTGCTGCTTGTAAATTACAGGCTAGCAGGGCTATTGCATAGAATTAGCTAAACATTCAATCTATTTTCTCCTTAATGATGCTAATTCCACATAAAATAAATGCAGTCTGTGTTTTAATGGTGAATATGGTTCCTTTGGTGTCTTATAAAATGAAATAAAATCATTCTGCCTGAAAAGTCAATGGACTTTGTGTGAAACATCAGATAAAGTAAATATTCATGTAATGTTTTGTGCAAATATAATCCAAAAGTGACTTTCTTATATAAACATTGATCATTTTTTTCCAATATGAAAGTTCAATTATCTTACAGAATTATTCAAATAGGTTCTAAACAAATCAAAACATAGAAGCATTGATATATAAACCCCAGGAAAGAAATGTTACACACAGTAGATATAACTATAGGTTTTGTCATAGAATCTGTCACGTGCCTGAATAATTTTTGCATTTTCATGAATTTTCTATTTCTTGGTACAGCTCACTTTATCGCTTTGATTTTTGAATAGGTACTCCCCAGCCCCACCATGTTCCCAAGCATTAGTCATCACTGATGTCAATCACGTGGTTTCCTTTTCATAGTCTAAGCAGCTTGATCTGGTGGAGTTAATACTGTGATATAAGACAAATGACCATAAGCATGAAAAAGCAAAAGGTTAATGAGCATTGGAATAATGGGAAACCACAGTTAGGAAGAGCAGAAACTAATTTACGTGCATTGAAGATGAACCTGAAATTTCTTAGAAGCCCAATAAACTTTGCAGCAATTGACATTCAACAATAAAAATTTAAGTGAAGCCGGGCGGTGGTGGCACACTCCTTTAATCCCAGCACTCAGAAGGCAGAGCCAGGCGGATCTCTGTGAGTTCGAGGCCAGTCTGGGCTACCAAGTGAGTTCCAGAAAGGCACAAAGCTACACAGAGAAATCCTGTCTTGAAAAACCAAAAAAAAAAAAGTGAATAAATAAAATTCATATCAAGCAATTTAAAGCTAGTTATTACAAGGAATGTAGCCAGACAGAGTGGCTCACACCTGTACTAACAGTAATCAGGAAGCTAAGGCAGGAGGATTATCTTGAGGTTCTGAATTGTCTAGAACATGGTCAGGTTTAAGTCAGTCTGAACTACGGAATGAGAACCTTTCTCAATAAGTGAAAACCAAAACTCAAGCAAACCACAATACAAGAGCTAATAACCAATAGACAACAATCCATTGAAGACATGTATCAGGATAACCTGGACATATGTCTACTTATGTGTACACACAAAGTTATTCAATATTGACTTTTCATTAAATTTTGAAAATGTAAAATTTCCTTTTATCTTTGAGAAGTCATATAAACACCCTTTCCTTTATCTAAAATTGGAAAACTTATTTGTGTCTTGTTGCAGGTAGAGGACCCACAGTCAGAAAGCAAGTACCACTATTTCTGCCAAGACACGAATGAGTTGCAAAAATTTGGGTAATTTTTTTCCAATTTTGTCTTGGCTTCACTCAGTAAATCTTCTAGCATTTGGGTTATAATTTTGAAAACAGGAAATAATGAAAAAATTATACTCGGGGCTCTAAAGGAAAAATTATTATCGTATTTTTTTGTAGTTTTTTTCTTCCTGATGACTGTTGTTGGATGTGTGTGTGTGTGTGTGTGTGTGTGTGTGAACACCCATATTTGCAATGGACTATGGTCTTTACTTCCTATAATGAAGAATAAAATGAATCCCATCATTTCTACACAACTTTATCTGTTTTCTAGTCCTCACACGTACGTTTTCTTTCCTTTTACAACTTATCACTGAAATTTGTTTCTTATTCAATCTTTTACTTCTTTAAAATGTGTAATCCTACTTCAGTACTTTCCTAAAATGTAATCCTGCTAATACATAATCTATAAAATTCCTAGTGATTAGCCTACGTTTAAACTTTACGTCTCTATTTTTAATGATTTCTTTATAGGGAAAGAAACTTAAGTGCTCTGGGGATCACTAGAGTTAAATTCAGTCTTGTTGGTGGCGTGGTAACATGAAATCCAACAACACCAATGTCGAAAGTATAGCCGTAAGGTTGCAGAGTAGAAAGAACTGTAGCTTGTTATTAATAGACAAAATACAATCCATATGTGAGGCAGGAAGATTCTTCATGAAGGCATTACTAAAAACATTGGCGATGTACTGGCCTGTTACAGAACATAGAAAAAAATCTACATTGTGAAACCCCATACTAGAATATGCAGAGAGAGAGAACTTGCTCATCATGCAAAAAAAAAAAAAAATCAAAAAAAAATGAAGAAATTGCTTGGTAGTTTGGAGTACTCTGAAAGTGAAAGCATATTTAGGGCTATGAAAACGGCATGAAGTCCATGAAGCAACGGAGTTCTCAGCTGAAATAGCTACTGTATACAGTCCAGCTGTGTGGAGGTGGGGAGCTATTTCAAAATTCAAAGTTTAGATGTCAGCATTGAATTAAGTTTGAAAAGCTTGTCTCTCTCTATTCAAGGATGCTTAATGGCATGGAGGTGCCTGGGCCTACCGACCTGTGTCTGCTTAAGTGTTAGGCTGCAACATCCTTCAGTAGAATCACTTTCAGTTATAGGTAAGAGGCACTCATAAATGCACATGCGTACACACACACACACACACACACACACACACACACACAAACACACATACACACACACACACACACACACACTTCAGAGACACATATGTGTCATGGAGTCCATTTGCATGGTGGGATGTCAAAATTCAATTGTCAAGAATGGCCTCTCAACTAAAAGTGCCCCTTGTTAAACTAGGTTTCCAGGGCACACCTGGCATAGTGAAGCCTACATTAAGCCTGACAGGAAGACTTTCCAAATCATTTTATTTTGCTCTAAAAATGTCTTTGTGTTCTTTCTAAAAAAATTGCCAAAACCTAAATCAAGCACCATTTTCTTGGTAATTATATGTTGAAGGATGCAATCATTGCAGCTTCAGAAACCCAGGGACCAGCAGCCCAGCACTGGGCATGTTCCCACGGTTGCTTTTGTTAATGTACTAATGAGCCATTGTCACAATGGAGCCAACCTGGCATTAGCACTTACAATGAATTTACTGCAAGAACACTGCTGTTTGTAATTAGCTCTTCATTACACAATCAGGCTGATTTAGAGAAACTCTCATATGATTTGCTCAGCAAATGAAGCAATATAATTACACTTCAGTTGAAATCAACAAATTAGACTGCTGTTTGCAATTGGCTATATTATGTACTATTAGTGCCTGGGCAATCGCAGGCCTGTTACTTCCTTTAACACTTAAGTAAAGTAAGTCTAATTAAAACACTGAAAGTCTCTGTATACACAGGAACAGCTACATAATAGTCACATTCTTATAATTAAAGAGGGAAGCCAAGATTTATGGTCAGAATATTTTATATTAAGCACAAAGTTCTTGGGGTAGACGTCCAAAGCAAAAACATAACCCCAAGGAATGAAAGAGTAAAACTTCTTTTGAGCCAAATCATTTTCTAGCCAGGGTACAGGGAATTGAATGAGACTCAAATTAGGTTAAAGCAGATTAATGAGCTATCCTTCAGCGTGTGTCATTCCCAGCACTCAATCTGCAGTCTCTGTCAGCTGTTAGGATGGCTGCTGTTAGTTCTTTCTGCTGTGAGTGTTTGACAGTTAAGCACTTTGCACACTGGTCACAATAATCACAGGAGGGGTAGCTTGTAGGAGATTCAAAGAAGGACTGCCGGATTTAGCAAACAAAAGTCACCACACTGCATTAAATGTAAGTACCTTGCTTCAAGCTATCCACCACATATTCCTTTGAGTAAGTCAGAGGGTATGCATGAGGTACAGACACTTTCCAAAAGATTAGCCTTATAAAAATTAATGGGTTAAAAATATAAGACTATCAATGAATAAGCTGGCATGGGTGAGGAAGAATGTGAAGCTCCACTAACAATGTACAGTTTTGTTTTCTCTTTCCTAAGAAGGCATTTAAGACAGGATTTTACACATGCTAATCAAGTGCTTTACTGATGAGTTACATGCATCCCAGAGCCCCAATCCCACTTGTTTCAATTTTTGTTTGCTTGTTTATTTTTTTAGACAATCTCTTGATAAATTATCTACACTGACCTTGAACTTACAATTCTCCTGCCTCATATCCCCTCTATTTGTACACTTCTTTACTTCAGGAATTATGTTGCTTCATTTTTTAAACTTCAAATGGTTGGCATTTAAGAAGACTATCAACAACAATTCTTGAATTGAACTGCAATTATTATAACAGATGGATTTGGAGTTTTCTGTGATTCAAGAACTATTGCTTTAGAAAACCAAATGCAGTCTCTTCCTTCTACAATTGTGTGAAACTTTTAAGGTTAGAATGAGCGTGAGTATTTATGTGATTGTGTCTGACCTCACTTAGTAGACTGTATTCTCCTAAGGGATGGAGTACTGTGCACAATCATGAGATGCTGCCCTTAGAGTTTACTGGATGTATTACACTCAACACATGACTTTTTTCGGTTAGGCAATAAGCCAAGACTTTTATCTTCTTGCCTAGTCTTGAATTAACTGTTTAATTGTTCATCAAAGTGATGAAATATCCCTATGTGTGTGCATCTATGATGAATATGTGAATATGTGTGTGTACGTGTGTGTGTGTGTGTGTGTGTGTGTGTGTGTGAGTGAGTGAGTGTGTGTGTGTGTGTGTGTGTGTGTGAGCGTGTGTGTGTGTGTGTATGCATAGGAGCACACATGGACATTGTGGTTGTTGGAAGATAACTTTGAGTGCCCACCTTCACCTTACATTTTGAGGCGAGATCTCTTTTGTTGTGGGTCATGGTGTGGAATACTCCAGGCCACCTGGCCAGCAAGCTTCCAGGGACTCCTGTGTCTCTGCTTCCATCTTTGCAGAAGCACTGAGATGGTACCTTTTGTGTAGTAATTCCCTCTGAATTGAAATACTCTCTCCTGGAGGGAGAAAAAATACTCAGGAAACTCCAGAAATAGATACATCTGACAAATTTATAGAGTTTACAAGATTCCTGGGGCCCCTTACCAAGTTAGAGAAGCAGGAAACAAGTGGAGAGAGAAAATTCTCTGAAGTGTGCAGCTCTCAGAGGAGACCCTCTTACCTGTTGAACTATGTAACTAGTCAGAGTGCTCTGGGTGCAGCTTTTGTGAGTCCTCCCCCATGCAAAAGCGGCTTTCTGGTGGTGCAACTGCCTTTGAGACATCCATGCTTATGAAGTACACCAGCTATCCTCCAGAGAATCACTTTAATAAACTTATTGTTTCATCAAATTGGACTTAGGTCAACTTATTTACTTGATCTGTCGTAGGTGCCCTATCTGGGGTAAATAGATATTTGTTTCTGTCTCCTCTGGGAAAGATGACAGTATACCACCATTCCTAGCTCTCATATTGGTTCTGACTATTAAAAGTCAGGTCCTTACACTTAAGTGATGTGGTTGTTTGAATAAGGATGGCCCACATAGGCTTATAGATCTGAATGCTTTGTCCCCGGTTGGTGGATTAGGTATGGCATTGTTGGAAGGAGTATATGAATGGGGTTGGGCTTTGATGTTTCAAAAGCCCACACCATTATGAGTTAGTTCCCTCTGCCTTGTGACTGTGGATTGAGATGTAAGTGCTCAGCTGTTGACCCAGTGCCGTGCGTGTCCGTCTATGGCCGTGGTCTCCACCAAAGTAATCACAAACTCTTACTATCTGGAACTGTGAACCCCATTAACTTTTTTCTTTTATAATTTCCCTTAGTTGTAGCATCTTATTACAGTGACTGAAAGGTAACTAAAACAGATGGCAAGCTGTTTGTTTACCCATCGAGCCATATGACGAACTCCAAGATATGATTCTTTGAACATATTCCATGAGTTCTCTTCAGGGTAGATATTGTCAAGTACAGCTGTGTTCTATTTCATTCTATATTTCATCTAGATATCCTATATATTCTCAGCTGTACTAATTGAAGAAGATTAATGGTACATGGTGCCTTCAGTCTCAGAGTAATTTATGTGTATGTTGTGCTGGGACAACAAAATACCATGCTACTATCCCCTTTGCTTGAGTTGATTAGGAAGCCTAAGCTTACCCTAGGGCCTCTTTGCTTTATGATGTGTTGACTGATCAGACTGGGAATGGAACAATGCCATATGTATCAGATGCCAACCACATTGGATATTGGCTTCGTGATTTCAATTTCTGTGAGTAGAATACTTTTTCATTTCCTTGTATAAATTATTTGAAAATGTTCAATAATGGAGATCATAATAGCACTACTATCTAGAGAGTTAATTCCAGAAAACAATTACACTGCTTTAAATGTTAGAGAACTAAGGCACAGCAACAGTAAACTGAAATCTTTGTACAACCCATCATTCTAAAGTTATCCATTTTTTGTATAGTGAAAACAATATGCTGTAAGTTTGCCCTTGCTACCATCCACTTCTTATTTTATATCACTCTTATTTTTACATTACTGTACTGAGTCAAATGGTCAAGTAATTAATGCTCGTGTATATGTTCTCTTTGTTTACTAAGTAATGCAATAATTAGTATTCTTTTTATTTTTTGAAAATGGAAAATAAACTTTATGAAGACCAAAAGCTTAATCCTTTGAGACAGAAGTGTAGGAGCATCTCTTAGTCTAGAAGCCAAACTTTTAGAAAATCCTGCCACCTTTAATACAAATAAGTATGCAGAAATAAGTTAAAATGTTAGAATAAGAAACTGAGATCATTTGTATTCCTATAGCATTATGGAGAAGTGCTTTTTCACAATATAGTCAAAGATAAGTCTTTCCAGGGGCATGCTGTTCTTCAATGCAGTGGGTATTATAGCGAAGAAAGTGGGGAGTATTTTCAATTCTGGAGAATTGTATCTTTAAAAATTGTTTCCTCCACTTTTCCAACAATGGCAATAGACTGCATTCGGTTCAAAATTATGTTTTAAGTGTATTTTGATAGTAGAAATTTTGTTACTGAGAGGTAGTAATGGTATTCAACTCATTGAGAGATTTCCCATGTTATCTTTTACAATGACAGGTTTATAAATCATTCTGTAGAGATTGCTGAGCCTAAGAGTTAAACACAGATTCAATTTAAAGAGGATAGGAGAACCATTTTAGAAAACACAGGGACAGCATCACAGTAGTAAGTATATCATATCAAATTAGCCACCAATAGGTAAGAGCCCAAATGATACCTTTGCTAAGAAATATTTCATGAGGCAGAAGTATCATTAAAAAGTACATTTAAAAAGTTGTTTAAGAAGTATGATGAACAGAAATTTTAGTGTCTGAGCATTTTGGTTTTCCTTTAAGGTTATTTCTTTTATTTTTTTGTGATTATAACATAATTATGACATTTTCCTCTTCCCTTTCCTCCCTCCACATCCTCCCATATACCTCTCCTTGCTCTCTTTTCAAAAGGTGGTCTCTTTTTTCATTAATTGCTGAACAATTAGGACATTAATAACAAGGACAACAACAACAGACATGATAACATAGACGAGGGAAAGCCCAAGAGGCCTCACAGAGACACTCAGCTAAGGAAGTGGGTATCAGCAAGTTTCTCCTGTCCCCTAAATCTTGCATAGATTTACTAGTATAAAATAGCTTTAAAATGTTTTTCACATGAGTTTCTTATCAAATGAAAGTTTCAGAAGGAAATTCCTTCCATATTTTGGAGGCCTGTTTCTAAATCATATGCTTATAATTACAATTTTTATTTCAATGCATTTAGGTATATATGGTGTTGGTCACATGGGCCATGGTTTTCATGCCTAGGTCAGAGGATGACTTGTGAGAGCTGGTTTTCTTTTAGTGTGTAAGTCCTGGGTGTTGAATTCAAGTTATCAGGTTCAGTAGAAAGTACTATTATCCACTGAGCCATCTCACCAGCCCAAAGGTGTGTTTCATCCCTATGATACAACTCTATGCATGGCCAAATGTGATGAAACCATCGGTTAGAAGCAAAGTCTCCCCATTCCAGTGTGTCAGAAGAAAATGTGTGTACTGAAATAAGGTCATACGTTTACAGGAAGACAAGAAAAGTGGAAATACATTTCAGTACTACTTTTAAGAAGGGGAACTGAAGAAAAACGAGTGCTCATAATTTAAAAATACTTGCAGAAACCATGAAATCTCATGTGACTGCTCCCAAGTACCCTCTTCTCTGTCTGCTCCCAACAAGCAGAAGAGACTGCTTTGATTTCATTCCCCTCTGTCTGCACCAGCTGCTTTCGTTTGCTGTTATCTCAAGCATCATTCTAGAGGGTTTTGTCCTTTTACATGTCATCCCACAAAAGCAACCGTTCTCCTGAGAAATGCTGGTCTGTCACTCCTGGTGACCAGAATGCACACTCGAGGCAATTGGTCCTGTGACTGTGTCTGGCAAACATGCTTCACAGAGGCTCGTTCAGAAGTAAACCATCCTTTCTGGGGGCTCAGGAAGCCTACTTCCTCTATATCACTTCTGTATCATCACCCTCACACCTACCCACTCTTCCTTCCTTCCAGGGAACTCTCTTATCATCTCTTTCCTTTTGTTGATACTTCCTGTTTTAAACAGTCCACCTTCTAAGCCTGACATGGCCTTTAAGCAGTTTCCAGAAGGCCTGGGTTCTCACAAAGTCTTTCTCCTCTGACCTCTCTGTCTATAGACTTCCCTCTGGGCTTTATTGTCTAACAATAGAGATTTTAAGATACCCCATAGTAGCTGGTTTTGCTCATCTGCAAGACAGTATTTCAGGGATAATGATGTATTGTCCCCTACTCATCATATAATGTTGCAAATCCATCACTTTATCAATATTTATTTTGATACTTTCCTGGTAGATCTCTGTCCATATTGATAAAATTATGCTAGCAGATCAATTTCATAAAATTAAAATTGATTGGAATTCATTTTCTTGAGAGGTTAATAACAGCATTGCAATCCAAGTACGATATAACTTTCAGAGAGAGCATTGACTTAGAGTTTTGCCTAAACCTTCAAACACTACCAAAGCTTGCAAAGCACCAAAATACATGCATTTGTTAGATCCAAGGGACAGAAAAATGCATGTTTATAATAACCGGGGACACAAATCCAATAAGTGCAGCTGACATTACTGATATCGTTGTATTGTTGTGGCACTATTTATGTTACAATAATGTTTCAGGAAAAACCAATAGCTGAGTCTGTTGGAATTGGCTGGTTTATTTGATAAGTCAGGACAAGTGATATAAGAGGAGAATACAGGAGGAAGATCTTCAGCTATGTGCAGAGAAAAATAAAAATTTTCCCTGGCCAAGGCTGAATCAAGTCAGTAGTGCACACAGGGTAAGAAAACTGCTCAAAGAGAAGTAGAATTAGTCTTCATTTAAGCATATGCTTCGATTTTTCAGTCATATTGTATTTTAATGGTGAGTGAAAAATATTCATAAATTTATTCCTGAAGTTTTACCTTACTTTAAGATTAAGTAATATAAGATGATAAAATCATATAGCTAGAAAGGAGGCACATATGCAGGGTTACTATTATAAGAAACAATAATAACATGTAAATATTTAGCTGTATTTTAAGCAAAATACAATTAAAAAATTAATTGGATTGTTAGGATGCAATGTGGGAATCTGGATATTATTTTTTTTTTTTTGATTTTTGAGTTGTCCTTGTAAATGAACAGAGACTTACAGAAACATAGTGAAGTTAAGGAAGAAAATAAAATTCTTAGAATTACTAATTTAATTCTTAATTAATAGAGTTTTAAAAAATGGCTTTCAACTAAGACATACCTAATACTCACTGTATTGCATGTTTTTCTGTTGCTGGGGCAAAATTCCAAAAACAAAAAGAAAAACAAAAAAGCCAGAAACAAACAAAACCCTGACCAAAAGCAACTTAGGGGAGAAAGGGTTTGTTTGGGTCACCTTTCCATAGGGATAGAGTTCATCATGGTGGGGAGGACATGGCGACAGGCAGAGAAGGCACAGTTCCAGGATCAGGAAGCTAGGGAATCACATTCCATTTACCCTCAGGAAGCAGAGACATTGAACAGGAATTAGGGACAAGCTATCATCTTCCTATCCCACCCCAGCTCGGTACTTGGCCCGCAAGGCTCTGCTTCCTGATGCTTCCATCATGACCTTCCAAAACAGAGCCATAAACTGGGAACCAAATGTTCATTTACCTGAGCCCGTCAGGCAGTTGCTCACTCACATTAGCGGAAATATCAAGGGTTTCTTTTTCACTAGCTGTGTAGTGTAAGTCTTCATTAAAAGAATAATCTATGTAGATTAAGTGGAATGTGTTTTTACCACAACTAGAATTGAGGAAATAGGATCAGGATGGTGAGGACAAGCCAGACTGAATGCATAGCCACACCTTATCTCAAAAAAGAAAATAAAGCATAAACATATTAATGTAAAACTTTTTATAAAAATATAGGAGAGACAAAATAAAAAAATTTCATGGACCATTGAGTTAAAGACTTTTAACATCTTACCAAAGAAACTTATATTTATACTTATAAATATGCATACACATGTATACATGTGTAGCTATATTATTACAACAATGATTCCTTTCTTTAACTCATAATGATATAGTTGGCACTTATTTTGTATAATATTTACATGAAGAACATTATGATATTATGGGACCCAGGTGGCAGATAAATCATATAATCCAACCATTAAAAATATACTGATAAAATATATGGTTTGGAAATAACTCATATGTAGTTTCCTCAAATGCGTGGAAACAATAAAGGATAATTCAAATGCTAAATTTTTCTTTCACCAATTCCAATACTGCCTGACTTGAATTTATATGGAAGTGAGATACCAAGGTCCTTTCAGAGTTTAGGCTCGATTAATATTTTAAACCAATGTGTGCAAACCAATGGAAACTTTGGAAATGTCAGAGTAGTTGAGATAGAAACTCAACTACATATGAAAACAAATTCATAAGTATAAATTAACATAATTGTATTTTTATGTCATTGCGTATTCTTTCATAATACTTTTGAGATTAAGTGAATTTATTCTTTTGATGTAGCCCAGCCCCTCTTTAGGCTAGGTGTTTAGGTTGTTGCAAGTGCTCAACAAGAACCCATTTTGTGGTTTATTTCACAATAATAATGAATAAATTCTGACTTGTCTGTCAGTTCCTTTCTTTTACCTCAAAAGAAAATTCAAATAACAAACCTCTAGCAGATAAGTACCTTCATTTTGAAAATGACAGAGCCCTTCAACAGATAAAAAAATAAGCACTTTTCCCATTTTCCCCATCATGGATGAGCATGCTCTGAATGGGATATGAATAATAGCAGTACACTATTACCATCAGTCATTTTTCATAACTGCCATTTTAATATTCACTAATTTTTTAATAAAAGCTCTGTTGCACAGATGCCCTATAATTTTGACATTTCTTATTACCACCAGTCAGTATCACTTAAGTCAAGACTAATTATTTTAAATAAACATTAACTTTTTTTTCCAACACTGTTATAATTGAAGAGCATGTTTTCTCTCTGGTGAATATGCAGTATTACCAGCTAGAAAAATGCTTTGTTTTTCAGATGGAATTATTCTTTCATTATATTAAAGACATACAGTGAAGAAATCTTTTAAGACATATATTTCTTCATAAATAGAACAGTAAAATAATTACAAATAGCTATCATGCAATTAGAAAAGAAATTTGAAAGAGTTCATAATAATGAAAAATCCCTTTAAAGTTATTTCCTTCCTTAATTTCTGCTGCTGTGATGAAACGTCAACCAAAACCAACCTGGGAGAATAAAAGGTTTATCAGGCTTACACGCCCAAGTTACAGGCCATCATCAAAAGAAGTCAGTTAGGAGACACTGGGACTGAATCTCAGAGCATTGGAGGGATGCTGATCACGGCATGTTTCCTCCTGCTTGCTCAGATTCCCTTTTTATACATCCATACCCACTGTCTTAGGTATGGCACTACCACAGTGGTCTGGATCCTCTTACACCAATTAGGCCCTTCTGTTTAAGACAACCCATCAGTTGAGATTCTCTTTTCCCAGATCACTCTGTCAAACTGACAGCTGAAATTAACTCTTGACAGGCTAGAACATTCTAAGGGTAAAATAATTTTAAATCTTCTGTTATACTTACTGTGCTCATATTTGGAAAAGAGACATTTATTTCCAGGACAATTAAATCCATTTTTGTTTATTAAAAGTTTATGTGTGGTATTAAATTTAAACTGCATTATGAATATGATTAAGAAAGTTTAGAGATTGTTAGAAATTAGAATGCAATTTTAGTGCTTCAAAGATTATGCCATTTGACATCACAACTGCAGAGTTAAGTATTATGCTACAAATCATGCTATCAAGTTCTAGCAATGCTCTTATCATCACCCTCTGTGGGAGTCAAGGAGATGACCTAATTCCTGCTACCATCTAATTAACTCTAATGTAAAAGAATTAACATTAATGCACTAAAATAAGTTCACATATAAATATAAACTCACAGAAAACATTAATAATGACTCATAAATCCACTAAGTAGTTTAATTCCTGTAAGTCACACATAAGTATGCAGAGTTCTCTCTCAGTAGGGAAAGCAGACATAGGTCTTGGCAAACTCCCATCATACATTCTTTCAATCCATCTCACACTTATGTCTTAATGCTTACCAAAATTTTCTTACTCTGTTAGTAATTGTAATACAGAAACATCAGAGAATTCTGTTAAATGTGATTTTAAAAGACAAATTTGTTTCAAACATTATTAATAATATCTATCTTTCAAATAATGGGTCTTTGTTACTAGATTTGAAAACAGGCAGATGAAGTGCACTGAAAAACATTACTTGCATCCAGTAAGATATTCAATATATTTCATTTAATTGAAACATACTGATAATTAATATAAAAGTAAAGCAATATCCATTTCTTCTGAATATTTTCTGTTTCTTCATCAGGCTATAATAACATTTCCATTAAAGCATTTCACATATTCTAGAAACTATGTTAGCAAATTTATTGAAGGAACTATAATTGCAATCAAAAATTTCATAATCATAATTATTTAGGTGAGCATTTTATTGCAGACTGTTCTTAAATAAAGAGAAAAATATCACTAGGTTTGGACACTGATACATAACTAACTCTTATTTTGACAAGACTCTTATGTGTTTTGCATTTCAATAAAACTTTGGCAGATGTAGCTGTTTTCTGAGATTGTTGAGATCATTCTTCTCATGAAAAGTTTTGTAAATTTAAAAGTAATGGATCCCATGTTATCTGTACCTTTTACAATGAAAGTCTTAGTCAATAAAAGTAGGGTACCAGACAGGAAAATCCAATAGCCCTGGAGGAAACAGCTACCTAAGAGGCCACAGTCCTTTAATGTCACCAACTAAAGGATAGCATGTCAGTTTACCAAAAGCAATCTATAGATTCAACGCAATTCCCATCAACATTTCAACACAGTTCTTTACAGACCTTGAAAAGAACAATACTCAACTTCATATGGAAAAACAACAACAACAACATCAAAAAACCCAGGATAGCTACAACGATCCTGTACAATAAAAGATATCAACATCCCTGATTTCAAGCTGTGCTATCGAGCAATGGTAAAAAACTACATGGTATGGGCATGAAAACAGACAGGTTGATCAATGGAATAGAATTGAAGACCCAGAAGTAAATCCACACACCTATGGACACTTGATTTTTGACAAGCCAAGTTATCCAGTGGGAAAAAAAGAAAGCATGTTCAAAATATGTTGCTGATCCAATTGGATGTCAGTATGTAGAAGAATGCGTGTATGTGTGTGTGTGTGTGTGTGTGTGTGTATATATATCGCCTTGTACATAACTCAAGTCCAAGTTTATCTAAGACCTCAACATAAAACCAGATATATTGAAAAGCCAGTTCATAGCCGGGTGGTGGTGGTGGTGGTGGTGGTGGTGGTGGTGGTGGTGGTGGTGGTGCACGCCTTTAATCCCAGTACTCAGGAGGCAGAGGCAGGCAGATCTCTGTGAGTTTGAGGCCAGCCTGTTCTACAAACCAAGTTCCAGGAAAGGCACCAAAACTACACTACACAGAGAAACCCTGTCTCAAAAAACCAACCACAAGAACGACATGAAAGGAAAGAAAGAAAAAAATGAAAAGCCAGTTCATGTACCCGGGATAAGTCCTGGTCCCATTGATAAAGGACCCACAAACATATCAAGCCATGCAACTTTCACCCACATTCAGAGGGCCTAGTAGGGTCCCATGCAGGCTCTCCAGCTATCATTCCAGAGTCCATGAGCTCCCACTAGCTTGGGTCAGCTATCTCTGTGGTTTTTCCCATCATGATCCTGACCCTCCCCTTGCTTTTATAATCCTTCCTCCCTCTCTTCAACTGAGCTCTAGGATTTTGGCCAAGTGCTTGGCTGTGGGTCTCTGCATCTGTTTCCATCAGTCACTGGATGTAGGTTCTATGATGACAATTAGGGTAGACACCAATCTGAGTGCAGGAGATAGCTAGTTCAAGCACCCTCTCCACCATTGCTATGAGTCTTGGCTGGGGAAAATCTTGTGAGTTCCTGGGGTTTTTCCTAGCTGCAGATTTCTCCCCATCCCCTTAATGGTACACTCTGTCAAGATATCTCTTTCATTGCTGTCCCTCCCCCAACTCAGCCATCTCGAGCCCTCATTTTCCCAACCTCCCATACCCTCCCCTCTATTCTCCCTCCCAGTTTACCAAGGAGATCTTAACCCTTTCCCCTTCCTGGGCTGATCCATGTGTGTCTCTCTTAGTGTCTTCCTTTTTACCTAGCTTCTCTACGGTTGTGAATTGTAACCTGATTATCCTTTGCTTTGCATCTAATACCCACTAATGAGTGAGTACATACAGTGTTTGTCTTTCTGAGTCTGTATGGTGCCACGCCTTATTCAGCCTTAATGCAGGGGGAGGGGCTAGGTCCAGTCCCAACTTGGTATGCCAGTCTGTATTGAGTGCTCAAGGGAGGCCTTATCCTCTATGAGGAGGGGATGGGGGTGGAATGGGGGTAGGTGGGGAGGAAATGGGAGAAGGAGATAGAAGGGGAATAAGGGTTGGGTATGTAAATGGAAAGAAAAATTTTTTTTGCTGGGGATGTCTTTTGTATGCTGTGAATGTGTTGCTCTGATTGATTGATAAATAAAATGCTGACTGATCCAGTAGTCAGGCAGGTAGTATAGTATAGGCGGGATAAGCAGAGAGGAGAATTCTGGGAAGTGGAAGGCTGAGTGAGGAGATGCAGCCAGCCACCACCATGAGAAGTAAGATGTAAAGTACCGGTAAGCCACAAGTCACAGGGCAACTTATAGATGAATAGAAATGGGTTAATTTAAGATGTAAGAACTAGATAGTAAGAAGCCTGAGCCATTAGGCCATACAGTTCACAATTAATATAAGCCTCTGTGTGTTTACTTGGGTATAAGCAGCTGCAGGGCCATGGGAGCTGAGAAGGACTGGAAAAAACTTCAGCTACAATTTTTAAATAAAAAAAATATTAAAAAAAAACCCAGATACACTGAACCTGATAGAAGAGAAAGTAGGAAATAGTCTTGAACGCATTGGCATAGGAGATAACTTTCTGAACAGAATACCAATCACACAGGTACTAAGACTGACAATTAATCAATGGGATCTCATGAAACTGAAAAACTTCTGTAAGACAAAAGACATCATTAAAAGAACAAAGAGCAGCTATACAATGAGAAAAGATCTTTACCAATCCTATACCTGACAAAGGGCTGATATCCAAAATATATAAAGAACTCAAGAAACTAGACAGCAACAAACCAAATAATACAATTAAAAAATTGGGTACATATCTAAACAGAGAATTCTCAACGGAGGAATCTGAAATGGCTGAGAAGTACTTAAAGAAATGTTCAATATCCTTAGCCATCAGGGAAATGCAAATCAAAACAACTCTGAGATGCCATTTTATACCTGCCAGAGTGGTTAAGACCAAAACACAAGTAACAGTGCTTGCTGGAGAGGATGTGGAGCAAGGGGAACATTCCTCTATTGCTGGTGGGAGTGCAAACTTGTACAGCCACTTTGGAAATCAATATGGCAGTTTTTTCAGAAACCTGGAACTCTATGTCCCTCAAGACCCAGCTACCACTCCTGGGCATATACTCAAAGCATGCACCACCTTTCCACAAGGACACTTGCTCAACTATGTTTATAGCCACTTTATTGGTAATACTCAGAAACTAGAAAAAATCTAGATGTCCCTTAACTGAAGAAGCATAAAGAAAATGTGGTACATTTATACAATGGAGTATTACTTAGCTGTTAAAAACAATGACATCATGAAATTTGCTGGAACATGGATGGATCTAGAAAAGATCGTCCTGAGTGAAGTAATGCAGACACACAAAGACAAACATGGTATGTGCACACTTATAAGTGCATATTAGCTATAAAGTAAAGAATAACCGTGCAACAATACACAGACCCAGAGAGGCTAATTAACAAGGAGGTCTAGAGGGGAGACACATGAATCTCACTGTGAAGAGGAAATTTAATAGACATTGCTGGTGGATGGGGAGAGGACTCTGTATGGGGGTATGGGGGTGATAACAGAGGGAATCAGGTTGGGTGAGGATGGAGGGAGAGCGTACTGGGAAAGACACCTGGAACTGTGTGTAGGTGCCATCTCTGGGATTAATTAGAAACCTAGTGCAATGGAAACTCCCAGAAGTTTATGAGGGTGACCCTAGATAAGACTCCTAGTAAGAGGGATTTGAAGCCTAAACTGGCCATCTCTTATAACCAGGCAAGACTCACAGTGGAGAGCCCAAGACAACAACCCAGTCACTAAACTCTCGACCTACAATTTGTACTGTATACAAGATGTGCTTGAGTAAAGGTGTGCAGAAACTGTGGGAGTGGCCAAAAAAGGACTGGTCCACCTTGACATCCGTACCATGAGATGGAGCCCAACCCTGACACTGCCTGGAAGGCCAGGATCCAGAGGCTGGACAGCCCAGAGACCTAGGATAGAACTAAACATGACTGGCAAAAATAAAAAAAAAGCCAATGGAATGATTCATAATGATATTTTTCTACAATCATATGTAGCTGGAGAGTTTCTCCCCGGGTCCCACCAAGCCCCCACAGTCCTGCAGCCCACTTATAAAATAATCACTCAGATACTTATATTATTTATAAACTGTATGGCTGTGGCAGGCTTCTTGCTATCTGTTCTTATATCTTAAATTAATCCATTTCTATAAATCTATACCTTGCCACATGGCTCGTGGCTTACCAGTATATTACATTATGCTTCTCCTCATGGTGGCTGGCAGTGTCCCCGTGTCTCAGCCTTCCACTTCCTAGAATTCTCCTCCCTCTTGGTCCCGCCTATACTTCCTGCCTGGCTACTGGCCAATCAGCGTTTTATTTATCAATCAGTCATCCACAGCAATCATAGATTAGTGCCTCGCCACATAAGAAAAGCTTCACCCAGAAACTGATGGACACAGATACAAAGACTGACCCACAGCCAAATATTAGGTGGAGCTCTGGAATACTGCAAAAGAGAGGGATGAAGGATTGTAGGAACCAAAGGGGTCAAGGACATCACAAGAAAAACCACATAATCAACTAACTTGGGTTCATAGGGTCTCACAGAGACTGAACAGACAACCAGGGAGCCTGCATGGGACTGTCCTAGGCCCTCTGCACATATGTTACAATTGTTTAGCTTGGTCTTCTTTTGGGACTCCTAACAGTGGGAGCAGGGGCTTCCTCTGACTCTGATGCCTGCTTCTTGGACCCTTTTCTCCTACTGGGTTGCCTTATCCAGTGTTAATAGGAGAGGAAGTGCCTGGTCTTACTGCAACTTGATATGCCATGACTGGTTGATATCCATGGGAGGCCTGTCCTTTTCTGAAGAGATATGTAAGAGGAGTGGCTGGAGTTGGAGAGGGGAGATGGGGAAAGACTGACTGGGAGGAGAGGAAGGAGGAGAAACTGTGGCCAGGATATAATAAATAAAGAAAGAGTAGGGTGCACATGGAAATTTAGAATGGCATGAAAAGAAATGGATGTAGCCCTATAGTGTTTACACTGGGAGCAATCAGATTTCTTAGCACTGTGATGAAGGAAGCTTTTAGATTCTCTGCTTGTCTGAAGGAGGCTTCAGGTGAGTGAGGAAGCCATTGACAGTTTTAGAGTTGATACAAGGACAATGTACACAGTCTGTATACAAACTGTTTGCACATGAGGGCAGAATCTTCTGAGGTGGCAGAGTGCACACATGTGACTTGGCTGTTAGGCAGTTAGAGTTGTGGAAGAACTCAGGAAGGCATGGGGTCACCAAAGTCTGCTCCTGTGCACATGGATATGGCCCTTTCAATCGTTTTGCTTATGTACGGGGTCAGAGAATCATTTTTCTAATTCCTAGTGTTCATACCCCAAGCTTTCATACCAGGATTGACAATTAATGATACAAATAAACTTGCATGAGAGATATATTCATGATTCTCTTTACAAAATACTGATCATTCCATAGCAACCTTTGATAATTCTCTTTTAAATCTTCAATATTTCAAGTCTTTCACTAATAATTATCCTGGGATATGGAGCTACAGGAATCGTTGTTTTTCTTCATAGAACTACATTTAATCTCACCTAAAAGAAATTTAATTCATACATAATTATTGTTTTTTTAAAGATGGTATAACTTACAAGTTTATTTTACTCTGGGTAAAAATATAAAATTGTTAAGTCCTTCTGATTCAATTATCTCAAAAAGCAACACATTCAACAGAAAAAAAGATACTTTAGCAATAGTAATATAGTATTTTACTAAAAATTGTGGGGACAATGCTATATATCATTGTGACACAATGGAAGTCTAAAGAACTCTAATTAAATTTGAAACAAAATATACAATTTCAGAGGTGTGTGCCTTTTCTGTTTGAATTTAGTAAGTAAGCCATTTATATTTTGCAATTTTTAAACTTTCTATTTGTAAATCTTGTAATCAGAATGATGAAGTTAAAACGATAACTTATCTGGAGACCCTCCTCCAAAACTACCCAGAAAACTGTACTTACTTCAATTAGAATGGCTATGACAAAGAAGAAGAGGAGGAGGAAGGGGAGGAGGAGGAAGAGGAGGAGAAGGAGAAGAAGAAGAAGAAGAAGAAGAAGAAGAAGAAGAAGAAGAAGAAGAAGAAGAAGAAGAAAACTGGTACATATGTGGAGATGTGGAAAAACAGGTACATATGTGGAGATGTGGATTCAGGAAAGCAGAACAGTAATCCACCGAGTCATTGCTGGATGCAAGGGCAAACTGCTGTTGCCATTGTGGAAATGAGTAAGTCAGGGTGGAGATTTACCCAAAGAACTCTGAATCCTAATAGAGAGATCTCTTTGCTGCTCTATTCACAATAACCAGGAAATGGAAAGAGCCTAGAATCCATGAAATAATAAATAGATATAAAATGTGACACATTCACATAATACAATATTATTCAGTTATTAAGAAATATGAAATTCACAGGCAAATGGGTGGAACTGGAAACAATAATCCCAAGCCAGGTAATTTAGACCCAGAAAGACAAATGTCACAAATTTGCTCTCCTTTTGGATATTTAGTTTTGAATCTTTAGATCCATGGAGTTAATCAAACTTGTCAGAGGTGATGGGAGAAAACCTCCCAAGGAAAGGGAAATGGCTTGCGGCAGGTATGATGGACAGAGCAAGAAGGAGTAAATCATGGTGGGAAAATGAGGGGACAGGGTAGAAGAGGGAGGATGTGGTGGCATAAGTAGTAATAAAAACCTTTGATGAAAGCTTACTATTATAGAAGCTTCATAAACACATACGTACAGCTAAACTATAATGCGTCTCCCATCCCATACACAATAGGTCACAAAGCAAGTAAGCAAGCAAACCAACAAACACACAAACAACCGCAAAAACATTGCCAGGTTTGGGTTACTCTTTTGTAGCTGTTGGTCAGTGGAGTTTGATCAACCCTAAACACTAAAAGCTGTTGCCACTGCTCTTGGTGCTCCAGAATTTGGTGGTAAGACCTAATTGCTTAAGCTACCACAACCTTGAGTTCCATAACATGGAGAAATCAAGCTTGGACCTTCTTGAAAACATCATTCTACTGGCTAATGGACACAGTATTAAATTGACTCCTAATGATTTATCATTATAATCATGGGTTATTGCATTTCCTGACCCTTATCAAAGAAGTGATTGTTTTCACTGGATGGTGATTTACTTAGAGATCTATAACTGGTCTGTGTAGAGAGTAAGAGACTGCATAGTGCTCAGCTCTAAATGGGACATATGCATCACCATGTCCTGTGACTGAGAGATCACCACAGGAGAGAAAGAAAGGCTGTAACAATCAGAAGAATCGATGACTACAGTGAAACACACTTCCTGTCAGAACAGAGAAGTTGCACTTATGAACATACAGTGGTTGGAGTAGCGTCCATAAGATCAAGTCACACACAAATCTTAGCATGGATGAGGAAAGTGGTCATGAATTACCACACCTAGGTGAGGAGTTTTGGGAACTGATGGCTTGCGGGAGAGGGAATGTCAGCTTTCACACAGATGCAGCCTCCCTGAAGCTGTCTGTGATCCAGTAGATGCCAGACACCCATGCATACACTGGCAGTGCTAAGTGGACTTAGTGGGCTTAAGGGTAAAAAGAACACATTTACTTGGGAGGGAATACTCATGGTGGGGATAGAGGAGAATATGGAGGGGGCATGAGTAATAGACTTGATCAATACATTATATGCATGTATGAAATTCTCAAACAATTAAAAATTAAAAAAAATAATAACATATTGCATCTCTCTATGATGCCAACTCTTATACAAAGTTTTTCAGTTTGGAGACCTGTGGACATATGAGTGTGAATTTTTGTTCAAGCAATGGAATGGTGGCCTCTTTGGACTTACATTGAGTTTGTTCATTCATGGATGCAGAATTCTAAAAAGACGGAGAAAAGCTTTCAAATATTTTCTTTCTGGGAGAGTTTGTTATTAGATATGTTGGATAAAAAACATGCTGCTTTTCTTCTCCCTTTACTATAAAGAAGTTGAAGAGAATAGATGATGAGAATGCCTAACATAAATAATAATGAGCTTCAATGTCTGTAGAGCCGGCAGTACACAGACCAAACACATCACAATAAAATCACATCATGGACAGTTACGCAGTAGTAGATATTATCAGCTACTTCACAGGAATGCTGTCAGGGTGCTTAGAACATCTCAAGTGCTCCTGCTTTTTTCTTTCTCAGTGCTGAAAGGAGGAACCTGACTGGGGCTCTCCCTCTGCGTTCCGCACACATCGCCTTTTGAAGACAATTGTGAACACTTGTAGATGTCACTTAGCTCCAAATCCCTTACAATATCTTCTGCAAAGAACAGCTGTCCTCAGTGTTATATTTTATTTTCACTAAAATGTTTAAAATTAGCTACCAAAAATTAAAACACAGACACTGAAAGGCTAATGCGATGTGTGCAGGTATTTATAAAGCTGTGGCAAAGAGAAACTCACAGACACTTAGAAGCTGTTATAAGTTATAGAGTTGTGAAAATAAGTTTGTCAGCATGATAATGTTTAAATGAATATGAATGATGGATAGCCCAGCATTCCATTATCACTTTAATCCAACAAAACGTTTGATTGAACATTTATATGTAATTTATTTAGGAAACGAAAGGGGAAAGAGCACATACTCCACTTGGCAAGTTCTGACGTCTAGAAAGTGAAAACTGAACTAAAGTTAGACTAGAAACTGAACTTCAATATAGAGTCCAGTCTTCTGAGTTCTTAGCAGGGGCCCGAATATATTAGCATTAAGTGATAGCTTAAATAATTAAGGATATCACAGTAGTGAGAAATCAAGCACTTTAGAAAGTAGTTAATTAAAAGCCCAGCTAGTCAGGTGCTTATTAACATATTTAATTTAGGATGTCAAGATCGCTGGTGGGGCTGTCACAAGGAAATCATGTAGGTAAAATATACACTATTTGTAGCCCCCAAATACACAGCACAAAGTTCTTTACTCATCACAAGTATTCAATTAAGCTTTATTAGAATTTTAAAGAAAACAAGAATAATGTGACCCACCTAATTTCATCATTTGGTGAGTACCTGAGGAGGACCGCTGACATTTCCTGAAGGTAGGAGGAATCTGTTTTTCAGTGCTGGGGACTTGCCTTGTTAGCACTCTGTTCTGTTGAATGCCCAGCACAGACACGCTGGGGTGATGTAACGCACTTCCCAGAAGTCTGAATCTTGTTCTTACTTTTCTCGGGCTTTGGTTCCTAGGGACTGTGCTTCTTCAATGCTCTAATCTGAAGTCACTGTAGATAGCTTCACTGAGGTCATTTATAATCAACTTGTTTGATGAATGAAAATATGGAGAGGGTAAAAAAATGGTTCTCTTTCTCAAATATCAAAGGGCCAATAGAAGCCAAAAAGGAAAGATTCAAACCCTAATCCTGTGAACTCTTGAGCCAAAATGATATTATTTTAAAATTTTTCTTTTATTACATTTAGTGTGTGTGTGTGTTGGGGGTAGGTGGGTGGTGGTATTATAGCATTATCTCACTAGCTAGTATGGTTTGATTGTGTCCCTTCCAAAATCTAAGCATGAAATCTCAGCTAAAGTGAGGTGTTAGATGTGGGGCCTCTAAGAAGTAGATAGATCATAAGAGTTCTACCATCTAGCATTAAGGACCTCAAGGGAAGAATGTAGGTAGCCTTTGTTCATCTTCTTCTGCTTTCTGCCATGGAATGGTAGAACAATTCTTCTATCCTGCACATTTCTCTAGGTGCCATCATGGAAGCAGAAACAAGACCCCGAGAACAGAACATACTAACATCTGGACCTTGGCCTCACTAATCTGTAAGCATGGCAGGACTAAGTGTTATTTATACATTACCCAGGCTGTGGTGGTATGCCACAGCAGCTCAGATGGACTTGCTCATTGCCCACAACACCAA
This sequence comes from Peromyscus nudipes, assembly GCA_902168325.1. Lineage (NCBI taxonomy): Eukaryota > Metazoa > Chordata > Mammalia > Rodentia > Cricetidae > Peromyscus > Peromyscus nudipes. The sequence goes on from CABHPH010137091.1 coordinate 24,848, forward strand.
CGGAGTTTACTACAATCAGGGTACCATGAGTCTCATTCAGCTAATCTATAAATTTATAGACTTGAATTAATCTAATTTGTTTGAATGCAAAAATATATTCACTTGTTTTTAAGGTGTTTTAGTACTCTTTCCCCTTGCTTGCCCCTTAGAGTCCCTTACTGCCCACTGGAACCATTTACCTCAGGAGATGGATCGCATCACCCTTCAATGACATTAAGGAGCCCATGATTTCTGGCTTATATGTAATGTTTATAATCAAAGAATTTGGGATTTTCAGTGTGGTCTTTATGTAATTCATCCTACTTTGTGCCTGGGTAACACTAACTGATTCAACTGTATGTTTGCTTGTTTGTTTGTTTTTCTTATGTCTGGTTTCAACACTGTACAGTGTTCCAAGACATAATGAGTTACATTTATTCTTTTTCCATTGATAATATTGCAGTTTTCCTACTAATTAAATACGAAAGAGTTCAAACTTACTCTATTGCGAATATAATCCACGGAAATCCAGGAGTATGTTAAAAAGCACCATTTGGAAACGAGAGATATTGTACTGCGGAGTTTGAAAAGTAAATTAAAGTTTCAAAATATTAAACTGCAGGCTTGAGAATATTTCATGTCATGATCTTTTAGTGAAAAAACCCCAGTGACCTTTTTTTAAAAAAAAACATATTAAACTAATAAGAAAAAAAAATCAAATCCAAGCAGTAGAAAATGCGCTCGTCAGCAGCTTAGTGCTCAGTTAGCAAATGAACGTTAGGAAGTACATCATTAGTCACTTCCAAGCAATCTGTCATCCACTGTGAATCTGTCACTAAATTAAATCCAAATGGTCAAATGGGAACACAGCAAGCTATAACTCTTCAAGAAAGCCTTGCAAGTGTTATTTTTTTTAAATTGTGAACTAATGGGATTTTCCTTCAAAATAAAACGTTAGTTTTTATTGTCCTTCAGCAGCCCTAAACTTACTTGATATATTATTTTGAATTTTAAAGCACATAAACACTACCAGCAGTATTTTTAAATACTGTTCCATGACACATTGCTCACATTATTTTGTTTTTCTCAGAATTAAAATGAGATACTGGACACTAGAACGATGGGGTTCTTGTGATATCTGAGTACAGCCCTTATTGTAAGTAGCCATGCACTGAGTTTGAATTTGGACATTAAATATATTTGATATGATATGTGTTTATTGATCTTTTTATTCTATTGCTACATAAATAAAGCTTACATTTTTCCTTATTATAATTAGTTTTATTCTGCATAGAATGTTTAATCTTTCAATTAATATGTATACAACTAATTTATGCAATAAACCTTAGAATACAATACATGGCTGTTAATTAGACTTTCTAAATGAAATAATATTATTTGGTTTGAAACACAATTAAAGATTTCCTTTTCACTATCTTAATAGTTTTTGCTCAATTTAATTTTATTCTCCTTTATCTCTTTTTTGTTAGTTTTCAAATATTTTGACATAGAGAAAGCTAATTAATTTTATCTTGGTTGAAACAATTATAGTTTTCATTTAAATTTTTATTAGTAGTTTAAATGAGTGTTTAAATGTATATGAAAATATGAATACAGTAATTACAGATATTTTATCCCATATAGTGTTAAAGGATTTTTGTGTTAAAATAAGACAAAAATGTAAGGCTTGGATCCTGATATTTTATTTAATATAGTAATTTAGTGGTGAATTTTGATGTTGTTTTAAAAACATATGTCTTCAGGATGCTATGAATTGGGGTCGCCAAAGAAAATAATGTTTGTATATTATGTTACAAATGTTTTCAAAAACAATGTTAAACACACACACACACACACATACATACATATGTTGCCAACATTTTTTGTTTGATGGTTGTTTATATTTGAGTGTCTCTTAATAGGGATAATAATTCCTATTTGTGTGTGGCTGTGTGTTGTGTGACACTATCATGGGGGGACATGAACAAATATTTGTCTGTGTTCCCCAGATAGGGAATTGACAACAGGCCGAACTAATGACACCACCAAAGTCCAACTGGGCAAATGAGTGAGTGTATTGGGGTTATTTACAGGGGTGTGAGTAAGGGTTACCTTACAAGGGCATTGATGGTTTAACAGTAGCTGGTCACTGAAATGACATCTAAACATGGGTGATCCATGCCAACCAAAACCTGGAGCTCTCTGCACACTTTGCCAGCAGCTCCATAGGCCACAGAATCTCTCCTCAGAAGTCCTGTTTATGTATCCGTGGGGAAAGTGGAGTTTGTGAATCCGGTAAGTTTCAGGGACTTTTTGAGGCTTGTGAATTTTTTATTTACCATCTGCATCTTAATGATTCTACCTTTAGAATTGTACTAGCCTTAAGAAACTTCCTTCTGGAATGGAATGTTTCAGTTTGGAGGAAATCGAAACACCAGTTTAATACTTAAGTTTATGTTAGGGTAGGAGAGAAGGCCCCAAGAAAGACCAATGGTCAGGTATGCAACTTAGCAAGAGTGTTTATTGTTTTTAACAGTTGGGGTGGCAAATAGCGACCCCAAAGGGAGGTCGGAAGCTCATTTTAAAGGGAGTTAGGAGAATTACAAGGAGCAGGGATTAATCTGGAGGAAAGATTAGTCTGGGGGCTGATTGGTGGGAGGGTCTAGTGGTTAGGGACTGATTGGTGGAGGTGACATTAGTCTGGGAACTGATTGGTGGGAGGCTGTAGTGGTTAGGGGCGCATTGGTGGTGGTGGGGTCTAGTGTCTAGGGGCTTGTTGACAAGAGGGTAGGAAAAACTATCTTTAGCTAGCAGAAGTCTGGGGGGGGCATCCGCTGAGCGAGCAGAAGGGGTTTGGGGTGCCTGCTGAGCCAGCAGGAGACTGGGGGGGCGCCTGTTGATTGGTTGCCCCTAAACTGTGGCTTTCCTGAGAACTGCTTGCTCAGCTACAGCCAGTTCTAGTGAACCGAAACTAAGGCCTAGTCTGTGTCAGGGCTGCTAGGGGAGCCTGTCATGGCCCTGGTTTGGCCACCCTGTCCTCTCAGTTTATTCACCTTTCCCCCCTGAAGCACGTACATAGGCTCCTACAGAGAGTGGAGGATGTGCAGAACAGTCTGACATCCTGAATGAAAGTTAAGTGATTTCCTCTCCGAGGGCTCATTCAACGTGCTGGCTGTGTTACTACAATAAGGGTATCTCTTGCAATAAGCTGAGGATGAGTATCAGAAAACAGTGAAATCAGAACAGTGTATAGAATACAGCACATTAGAATTCAGCTGAAAGACATAAAACGCTCATGTCGAATCTGAATTTAAAGAGCTAGCTCCTTCGTGAAGGACTGCCTTTTGATTGCTCTTTTCTCTTGTATGCTCACTAAAGACTCCATAGAGACATTACTTTCCATTACTTTCCTAGAAGGCTTCCCTAATAGATACCGTTATTTGTTTCAAAAGGGATTTTCTGTGACTCATAGATAGAAGCTTACACCTCTGTCTTAAACTTTAAGAATACACTGAAATGAAGATCTGACAACTCTGAAACGAAAATAGGAATTGGGTCAAAGACCCTTTATTTCACATTTATTATCGTGAGATCTTTCTAATACAGACGAACAAAGAGTAAAAAGTGCAGACTAACACAGGGTCTGTATGCTTCCTTGATGAGTATTAGAGATATATAGATGAAAAATAGATATACATAGATATATAGATGTACAAAATCAGAACAAAAAACAAATGAAACAACAAGAAAAAACCCACACACACAAAACAATAATAATGTGGTTTTATCTGACATAGAAATAAAAAAATTATACTTCGTGGTAACATGGCTGATAGTGACACATTTGTATTATAATACAAAATGAAAATATATCTGATAGGAAGAAGTAAGGTTCATGCTATGAACTTTGGAGAAATATTGGAATTGAGAGCAGGGATTAAAAACTGTGAATGGACACAAACAACATAAATAACAGAACAGCACTGCAATCTCATGAGCCTTTAGTCTCTGTTTTTTTTTCTTTTAAAGGAAATAGAGTATTTTCTCATACAATAATACGATATGTCCTGATTATAGCTTCCCCTCCCTCTACTCTTCCTAGTTCCTCCCCATCTCCCCTCCCTCTGGATCCATTCCCTTTCTGTCTCTTATTAGAAACGAACAGGCAACAGCAAAAAATAAAATAAAATAAATAAATAAGATGGTCCAAAAACTAACATATTGAAGTTGGAACATATCAGGAGGAAAGGAGTCCCAAGAGCAGGCACAAGAGTCAGAGACTCATTTGTTCTCACTGTCAGGAGTCCCATAAAATACTAAGCTGCTCATAACTATAATATGTGCAGAGGGCCTGGTGTAGACCTGTGTGGGTCCTGTGCTTGCTGTTTCAGTCTCTGTGAGCCATATGTCCCCTGCCTAGTTGATTCAGAGGGCTTTGCTCTCCTGGTAGGCTCTTGTGTTTTTCACCAGCTATTGATTTGCAGGACTAGGGCTGAAAGCTGGCTCATCAGTTCCCTTAATTCTGAGGCTTTCGCACTAGGAATGAGGCATAAGACTTCTCAGGGGCTGGACTTCCTGGTGGCCTCTTGGGACACTCTCCAGCCTTCAGAAGTGAGTGATCTAGTGTCTCTAATAAATTCCTGCTAATTTGTCCCTATGTATCCTGCTGGCTTTACATTTTTAAGACTTTTTTTTTTTTTAAGGACAGCACAGTTGCAAGTAAACAAGGGACTAATTTTCTCTTGGGTGCTCTATTGGTATTAATGGATTTTTCAGAACCTCTCAACATAGTTACTGACTCTCAGTATGCTGAAAGAGTGGTATTAGATATTGAGACTGCAGAATTTATGCCTGATGCGTCAGAATTAACTTCACTATTTATTCAGTTACAAGATACAATCAGGAAAAGGAGTCATCCTTTATATATAACTCACTTTTTTTTGGAAGCTGCTTGCATGCACTTCCTGTTTTTATTTTTTTATTAGGTAATATTATTTCCTTCTTGGGTCTCTGAGGGAGTTGAAGACTGGTTAGTTATAGTTATAGTTTTCCTTGTTAAGAATTTCAGAAAAGAAACTCACTAAAGAGGTGTAAGTGTATAAATTTGAAAGACGTTATAAGATAGTTCTGTTAGTAATATAAGTTAGGATAGAAAGTGAACCAGGTACATTTTGGACTTACCAAAACAGGATAGATAATGGAATTATTTTCTCTGAATTTGTCAAATGCAAATGGACTAGACATTGTTTAGGTATTTATTGCTTATATATATGGTATATAGTTATTGTACTTTTGTATATAGTTTTTCTTATATTAGTTATAACTTTTTTCCTTTTTTCTTTTTTTTAAAAAGAAAAGGGGAAATATGGTGATATTTTATTTGTACTGAAATGTGATTTTATTTGTATGTAAATAAATAAAGTTGCCTGGGGGTCAGAGCTAATAGCAAACCATAGCAGAAGCTGGGCAGTGTGTATGCTCAAGGATACAGCCAGCATGGAGACACACGCCTTTAATCTCAATACCAACCTTAGAAGACCTGGAGGTCTGTATAGACAGGCAGTGATGAGGAGGTCATGTGGTTGGGTTTATAATCAATGAGAAGGCAGAACAGAAAGTCAATAAAAGGACAGACACACAGGAAGTAGATCTCTTTGCTGAGGGAAGGACAGCAACGGCAGTGAAGGGTAAGAAAGGGTTTTCAGCTGTTTGCTATTGCTCTGACCTCTTGGGCTATTAACTCTGCAATTGGCTCTGTGTTTCTTATTTAATAATACTGTTCATCTACAGTGCTCTCTACCATGTGAGGATATATTGAACAGATAGCTATCTGTAAGCTAATAAACTGTTCTCACCACACATTACAACTGACAGTACCATGATCTTGGAAATAAATGAATAGGTAATAGGAAAAGAAAACTATTAAACAAACAAAAGTTTTACAAAGTGGGCAAATGTTAGCTTGATGACATGAGAAAAAGATTAGTAAGTTCAGCAATGGAAGAAGGGACATTGTCATTGATCATAGAGAAATACTGACATCTTCTTTTGGCCTCCTCATATGTGCACACCCCAAAACACACATGCATGAATAACACACACACACACACACACACACACACAAATAAATAAATAATTTAATAATTGAAAACCTTGATTTTTTCCACAGGTTAAATGAAATGTGTAGAAAACAATTTGGTTGCTCCATATTCTGTTAGAATTCAGCTAGCTGACTCTATAATGTACCTGAGAATACAGTGGTGTAGGAATTGTCACAGTAATCATTCACAAGTTTAAAAACCAAAGGGCTCATTTTTCCTACTTAAAACTTTGTTACTAAACTTCATTAATTATCACAGTGTGTAGTTCATAGTGATAGACAGATAGAACAAAAAGGATATGCCTGAATGTCATGAAATTTGACTTTCCATTTATTAGTTTTGATTTTACATTTAGATTCTATGAAGATTCAATGGAAAAAGAGTAGTCTTTAACAGTTGCATAGGAAGGGTAGATATGTATAAAAGGGTAAGGAAGACTTTACCTCACACAACAGGCAAAAATGAACACAAATTGATCAATGCCTGTAAGTAAATTCTAAAATTACATAAAGCTCAAAAGAACAAACACAGAGTAGCTATTCACAAACTTTTGTTAGGCTGTTGGTAGATACAGAGCAGAAAGGCACAAGACATACACATATGTGCACACATGGATACACAGACACACAGATACACACACACACACACACACACATATGAGGGGGGGAGGGAAGAATAGAGGGAGGAGACTGAGAAAACATTAGAAAGCTTTGTATTTCAAGGACATATCAGGAACACAAAAGCAATGCACACAATGTGGGAATATACTTGCAAATACTACAGTTTGCATGGCACTTGTATTCTCATATTTAGAAATACTAAGACCCATTTCAACTCAGCAGTGAAACAGTCAAAATATGAGTAATGGATTTGAACCTGTATTTCTCTCACAAAGAAAAGTAAAAGGCCATTGAGCAGAAGAGGAGTTTGGCACCATAATTTAGTTCATCCTTAAGGTCATTATAAATGTCTTCAACATTGCTATCATGGAAATATTTAAAGGCTTATTCTACTTCACTGTATACTGCCATTTGCAATAGTCAGCATGAATTCACCAAGAGTGCCTATCAGAGGGCAGAAACCCAAATCCACAAATTATGATGAAAAAAAATCGATTGTTAATATGATACCTTTATTTGTCAGATTATGTCTTTAAATTTAACTGTTGGAAATTTATGTAAATACAAAACAAAATTTGTTCTCATTGTCATTCTAATGTAAACACCAAAAGAAATACACAATTTTACAAACTAAAGTCAAAAGAAAGCAAAATTCCCTCATAATGAGATATCCTGTCTCCATTGTTGCAAAGTGACATATACCCATTCCTCCCACCTCACCACGCAAAAAAAGAGTGTGACTATATTAACTGTAACTTATTTCTACATCATGATAAATTTTATAAATTATTTTTTTTACAAATTTGTTACATTTTGTAAGCCTTAGGGAAGATCTTTCTTTGGTTTGAAGTACCATTAAAATCGGTGACTTGTGCTAATTGGTATGCATCACAGGAAAATGTCTAGCTATCCTAAAATTAACAGTATTTCTTTTCACATTGAAAAATAGAACATAGACACCAAAAGTTAAGTGACATCAAAATAATATCCACCATATACTGACCCACTCTAGTGTTGAATATTAAAAGATTTTATATAAAACCTTCAAGAAAAAATATAAAATATTTAATAAAATGAATTCATACCATCACATTTATGTAAATAAAAGATAAGAAGAACATCATCAAATTTATAATGCATTGTTTCAGGGATACACTCTTCAAAAATTTGGCTGATAACATGCATATTTTATAAATCAACATGATGTAGTATACTTTCCTCACATTATGGTACCAATGTATAATTTATGTAACCACCAAACTTTAAGATCCTTGGATAAAGGAAAAAAACTTCCAGAGTAGTAGCTACAAATTATGATCACATTCATTCATTTGAACAGAAAGTTATATCATGCAAGAAAATGAAGCAAAACCCTTCCTAATTTATCTTAATGTGTGTTTTATGTGAATTCCATCAAACCTACAGTATTTCATTTTCCTGATTGCTTTCATATATTTCCAAGGTGAATACACAAGTCAGAGTTATTAAATTAATTAGCATTCATTTTTGTGTTTCACTATTTCCAAACCAGATAGGTGATATCTTTTCATTGTTCTAGTAACCTCTGCTTGCCTGTAGGTGTCTGCTACTCATTTTGCAGGTGAGAGAATATAGGCAGTCAAGAAACGCTTCTCTTCCTCAGCTGAAAAATGGTCCAGTATCAATATTTATTCCTGAGACTAGTACAAGAGCACTGGACTCCCAAATGTTTCTTGTAGGTGCAAGAAGTTTCATATTGGGACTTTATTTCATAATATGCTGCACATATCCTAGGTAGCCCTTGTGCTGAAAGATGTATTCTAGGCTTGAAACAGTGGGCCACATCCTTTGCCCTCTGCATTTCTGCTGTCTTAAAACCACTTACAGATCAGCATATGCAGAAGAGACGTAGTCTTTAAAGGTGTCATGAGATAGTTCAATTTACTAGTATTTGATATTGTTAGTATTAGTATTAGATAGCATTAGTATGTCCCAGGAGCCAATGGAAAACTCTGCATACAACAATTTCTATGGTATTCATAAACACCATTTTGGTTGGTCTGTTTTTCTCCAGTTTTATTATGAAGCACAAATGGTACCTCACATACATTTTGTCACTTTTATATCTTTACTAATACAGAAAAAAATCAGTCTTTATGAATTTGTAGAATGTTAATAGTGTTGGTAAGTTGTTTTAATATCTGAAATATACTAATGAGACATATCTGTGATACAAGATAAATTTACTTGAAATAGTATATATGAAAATTAAGATTCATATAGTACCAATTAAATATTAATTAGATATATTGTTTTGGTTCACTTGCAGAAGTACCAAATGACAAACCAGTGCATGATAAAAAAAACTGTGTTAATTTAGAAAATGGATATTTAGTACAACCTTTGTCCTAATTTCTGGCATGTAAGTAAGATCATTGAAGTATTACAGAAAATGAAAAACAAATTAAATTAATTAGGCTGTATGCAATGACATACAGGATCTGCATGTCTTACATGGTTTAAAGCAGGTTCTCCAATAGCGACATATCATAACCAGATACAGAAATAAGTTATTAGCAACACCTCAAGAAGGTCTGTCTGTCTAGTGGCACTGTAGGGACATTCGCTATCTTGGTAAATTTACCAGGATCTTGTCTAAAGTATGCCTGACCTGTGTAATTTCTAAAACCCAGTTCTGTCAGTAGATCTCAGCAGAAAACTCAAGCTAATGACTACTGAGTATGAGCACTCACAAAGAACAGTAACATGAGAAGAAAGGAACCATTCTAGCTAAGAGTTAACAGATAGAACAATACAGAGGGAGAATCAAAGCATGAGAAGTCTAAAAGTCTCTCATTCTTTCTGTTCCTTCTAATTGTTCTCTTCCTCCTCCTCTGCCCCCAACCTCTTCCTGTTTTCCTCCTAAACTTTCTGTTCACTTGCCCCTCTCTTCCCTCTTCCCCCTTTTTCCTTCTTCCCTATTGCACTTGCACACACACACACACACACACACACACACACGCACACGCACACGCACACGCACACGCACACGCACATGTACATACACACACATACACTCCACTCATGCACAAACATTTGTTCACTCTATTATAGCTAAATCTATCAAAAGAAAATAATATTATTTGCTTATAACTCAGGTCTCACAGGTTTGGATATAGCCACTCTTCTTTCAAGGGGATCTACTAAATTAGGCAACCAAAATTATAAAGAAATAACAGGTTAAACATATTCATCCGAAGTTTACACTCAACTAATGTATTTTAACTCTGTTAACTGGGTCATATGAAGCATTTTTTTTCAGGGAAATTTCAACGCAGTTTTCTATATGAACTTTAGTATTATGATTATGTGGTGTGGGAATATGACCTTCAGAAATAAATGTGGGGACAAAGAAGATTAGAAAGTCTCCAGAAGGCAAAACAATCCCAAGCGCACAAGCTGTCAAATGATCTATTTCCCATCCTCCGAGCACAGGTTTCAAGCTGAAGTGAATGCAGATGAATCGCTGCTCTTACGCAGTGTTATGAGGCTTAGCTCATTTTTCCTCTTTTTTGACAGAGCCTGTACATAACAAAGCTCTTAATGGAAGCTGAAATTGTCTTCAATTATACCCAATGTCTAAAGGTGGGTCAGCCTAGCTTTTTAAGCTCTTAAAATGTCTCTGATTTTTGTCAAGGTTACCAAATTAATAGGACTTCGTGAACTTTTGTCCTTCCTTAAAAGTTAAAACTTGGAGGTGCTCACTACTCACATTAAGTTTTTTAAAGAAAAGATCTCCCATATTAGACAATGAACTCATGAGTTTATGCAAAGGGATGCTGAAAGAGTAAGGAAGGACTAGAGGCAGCACCAGAGCAGCTGTGGTGCTGAGAGTTTTGTTCCTAGTTTCAAAGGTGGAGAGAGACTGTATTTTCCTTTATGATACTTTAACGTAATCAGGGAAGATGAGTTAGGTACTCACAATCTTATATTCTAGCCGTTGAGGACATAATAGCAACAAAGACAGGAAGTTACAACTACTGCCCATACAGAGTTTCGTTTAGGGAGATAGACCTATAGTTTCTACTTTAATTAGATAAAGATAGTGAACGAATAATTCTGGGTGGTTTTACTATCTACCTAGCCATCTACCATCCATCTGTCTGTCTGTCTGTCTGTCTGTCTTTCTGTCAGCCACTCTATCTGTCTGTTTATATCATCTGTCTGTCTATCATCTATATCTACATATCTAAACCATCTATCTATCTATCTATCTATCTATCTATCTATCTATCTATCTATCTATCATCTATCTATCTATCTATCTATCTATCTATCTATCTGTATATACCTATGAAACTATGTCTATATAAATCATCTATCTAAATCATCTATATCTATCTATTAACCTATATCTATCTAAATCATCTATCATCTATCTTTATATCATCTATATAAATCACCTTTCTAAATCATCTGTCATCTATCAATTATCTATCCATCATCTACCAACTATATAACTATGACCTATCTACCTATATTTTCTGTTTATCTATTACCTATTATATCCCCCTCCTTTTTTCCCTTTCTTTCCCTCTCTTTCTTCCTCTCTCCCTCTGTCTTTCATGGCTCTAATTTTATGCTATTTTATTCATCAATTGAACATTCTTACTGTATAACTTAAAGGTTCACTTCAATTGTAGATAATTAGGTATGAAACAAGTCTTCCATACACTACACATAGTGCTGAACCTTTTTATATTATAAACAATAAGATATATTTTACTTTAGTATTTCTTTTCTCTTATGTCATACAAAATACTTTATTTTTTCTAGTATTAATAAATTTATACTCTTAAAATTAAAAATTCCCAGAGGATAATAGATTTTCAGTCAAAATAATAATATATTTATTTTATTTAACCTAAGACTCTGAAGACTCATTTAAGGCAAATAATAACATTATTTTAATTAAAGGTACTGTATTTTGAGGTTTTTTTTTCCCTTGCAGTTCTTCTATTTCTTGGTAAAATAAAATGACACAGTTAAAATATTCTCATTATACTTGGAGAAACTAAGTTGTAGTCAGTTTTTGAAGAGAGACTTCAAGGCCTAACAAGAGGTGGCCATAACTTGATGTGAAAGGGCTTCAGGAAACAGGCTAAAAATGTTACACTGTGAGTCATAAAAGTACTAGCTTTGGATTTCTTAGAAACTCTTTTCCTCTTTTCAGGTTTTTTTTTTTTTTTTTTTTTTTTGGTTTTTCGAGACAGGGTTTCTCTATGTAGCTTTGCGCCTTTCCTGGAACTCACTTGGTAGCCCAGGCTGGCCTCGAACTCACAGAGATCCGCCTGGCTCTGCCTCCCGAGTGCTGGGATTAAAGGCGTGTGCCACGACCGCCCGGCCTCTTTTCAGTTTTTGCACTGAAAGAAAAAGCTGCACGATTTTTCATATACAACATATATATGTATACATATACATACACATACATCACACACACATGCATGCACATAGTAGATAACTTGGGTTGCAAACTCATACTACAGCTCTTGGACTTTATGTAAGGATAATGTTAATAAAACTCAAGTCTTCATGGATGACAAACCCTGAACCAACTGAGCCCTTGTGACTGATCTTCTAAAATTTGAAGCGTGTAATTGTTTTATACATATTTTCTCTGTCCATATTCATCAGTTGTTATCAAATTAAGTGTGCCTTTTGTTGTTGTTGTTGTTGCTTTAAGCCACAAGGAGAGATGGAGAAATCAAATTAGGGAACAAGCTGAAGAAACTGTGAGCTTCCAAGCGGGAACTGAACAAGATTGCCTGCAAGCAATGCCAGTTTTCATACCTGGACCTGAGATGCATATTTCACACTGGAGACATGCTTCATTCTGGATGGAAGGGTGGTATCTGATACAACAGAGTCACATCTGAACTGAGATTACTGATTGCTATTCTCTTTCAAATTTTAACTTTTAACAGTATCTCAAAATGTCCACCTAGACCATATAACCACAGACCATTAAGCAAAAGAACAATCAGTCAGCTGCAGCAGCTTTCTCTTATTTTTAATGCCCTCTTTCTCATGTCCTCTTGGGGGTCTACTGAGGGATTCATTTGTACTTTGTGATTCAATTTTAGGGATCAGTTCCCAGTACCTTGCTTGCTAGTAATTGTGGACTTAGTCAAATTGAGTGATGGTGCTGGGTACACCTGGGTGATGGTGGTACCTATACTTTGGAAATTTCTAGAAATAGCAGATTCCTTTAACATTTTAAATTTAAATATATGACTATGCAGTGCTTTCAAAATATGTCATGGAAGTACAGGTAAAAATACTTTTCTTGATACCACTTGCCAAAAATCAAGGCACCAATTAGTAAGTGTATATTGTTTATTGGTATTAAGGGCCAGCTGTACAAACCAAACCATCCCCACAGGGAGAAGGTGGTTAATATAAAAATGTGTACAGTGTTTTCAGCTCATAGCTTCAGTATCTCCCTTAGGGTTTATTATTTGTTGCCCAGGATCTGTAGATATTTAAATGTAGATGTCTTGGGTCTTGGGATTATACATTCCTGAGTCTTTCCTGCTCCTTACAATTTCTTTTGAATCATAAATCTCTTTGCAATGAGAATCTAATACAATTCTACAAGATAGCCATGTCATCTATGGCGTTTTGTAAATCAGAAGGACTTCCATTGCCATGAGGGTCTCCTTACAGCTTGATTCTGCTGTATAAGGCAATTGGAATACAGAAAAGGGTACTGGATCATGTTAGCAAACACAAAACATTCAGAAACTTCCAGTGTCTTAGCATTGCACTGAGAATCATCTTGCTGTGGAATTATCTGGTCTCAGCTTGCAGAGTGTGGTAGGGGACATTCACTGGCCAGGCATGTCTCAATGAAGTTCCGTGGAAAATTCAGTGGGCATGGATGCAGACAGCCTTGGGAAAACCCATGTAGCAAGGTCTGGTGGGCCATTGTGATGAAATGGTAATTTCAGATCATTCTGCTTGGGAGAAAGTCTTGACTCTAACAAAACTTGAGCTTTGAAGCCATACACCTCTTTCTGGGACAATAGTTGATCACAATTTAACAAACCCATGTTAACTCGTATTGCTTATATCTCTAATTATTGAAAACAAAAACTTGGATTATCTCAGAATTTTCCCACAGTTTAAAAAAGAAGTATGTTAAGTTTGGATCATAAAATTTGCTTTTTGTATACAAGGACCTAGCTTTTATGACTCCAGTCTTATGCAGTTACTTCCTTCATCATCATTTCATGAAAATTATTCATGGCAAAAATATAAAATCTATATTTCCTGTGAGCATGTTACAAAGGCTTATACCTTTGAATATGAACTGATTTGAAGGAGTCATGGACTACCTTTCTGCCTTATTTCTATATTGAGGTATTTATTTTACCTGTCATTTACTAGAGATAGTATTTCTTGAAAAAAAATTTTAAAAAAGGAACCACTATCCTATTGTTTCTCTAATCCACTTCCAACCCTATCCTTTCCAAGGCTACAGGGCTTGTGAATCACAGAGTAAAAAATTGAAGACTGTCTGTAGTACAGAGTCTTTGGCATACTTACTCTATTCCTTTATATCCCAAGAGGCTATAAATATATAACACTCAGTAATACAGAATATATAGATAAACATTTAAATAAAATACAAGCCATTTTTTTCTTACATGGAGACTTTCATCAATTTTCTATGAAGCAGTGTTTCAACTTTATAAAGCAGAGGGAAAGACATATCCAAACATTTAAAATAACCAATTGTTTAAATTTTTTAAGCCAATCCAAAATGCATGCATTAAGTTAGACGTGGAAACACATTTTTCAAAAGTCAAAATTGGAATGGGGTGGTAGCTTTGTCTGTAGAGTGCACGTTGCCCAAGCTGAGGAGATGAATCTTCATCCAAACGCTCATTTATAAACTATGCACCACACAGTGTCTACAGTACAAACACTGAGACCACAGAGACGGGGTATCCCTGGAGGTCACTGGCTGTCCAGCCTAGCCAAGTAGGCCAGTTCCAGGTTTACCTAAAGACTTTGTCTTGAAAAGTAAGATGAAGCTTAATCAAAAGAAATGCCACAACTGTAGGTCTAAAGTTCATGAGTTCCCACTAACTTGGTTCGGTTGTCTCTGTAGATTTCCCCATCATGATCTTGACGCCCCTTGCTCATATAATCCCTCTTGATTCTTTTTGACTGGACTCCTGGAGCTTGGCCTGGTGCTTGGCTGTGGATCTCTCCATCTGCTTCCATCAGTTACTAGATGAAGGCTCTATGATGACAGTTAGGGTATTCACCAATCTGATTACCAGGGTAGGAGAGTGCAGGCACCCTCCTCACTATTGCTAGTAGTCTAAGCTGGGGTCATCCTTGTGCATCCCTGGGAATTTCCCTAGTACTAGGTTTCTCCCTATTCCCATGATAGCTCTCTCTGTCAAGATACCTCTTTCATTGCTTTCCCACTCGGTCCCTGTTCCAGCTCCATCATCCCATTCCCTTGTGTTCTCATCCTCCATCCCCTACTCTCTATTGCCCCACCACCACAGATTACTCAGGAAATCTCATCATTTGTCCAGCCTTCATGGGACTGGACTAGGCCCTCTGTATAAGTTAGACAGTAGTGTACCTTGGTAAGTTTAAGGAGCCCCTGGCAGTGGGATCATGATCTATCCCTGGTGTATTAGCTGACATTTAGAGCCCATTACCTGTGGTGAGACATCTTGAACAGCCTGGAAGCAAGGGGGAGGGGTTTGGGCCTGCTTCAACTGAAGGTACCAGGCTTTGCTGCTTCCCCATGGGAGACATTACCTTTTCAAAGCAGGGAATGGGGTGGTTTGTGGGGAGCAGGAGGAGGGATGGGAGGGGGATCTGTGGTTGGTATGTAAAATGAATAAAAAATTTCTTAAGAAAGAAAAAAACAAAGAAATGTCAGATATCAATTTCTGGCCTCTAAATGTACATGTGCATTTGTGTAGACACAGACACAGACACAGACACAGACAGACAGACAGACAGACACACACACACACACACACACACACACACACATACACACACAGAGAGAGAGAGAGAGAGAGACATCAAAAGTATAAGACATCAGCTATATTTTATTCAATATATAAATCATTCTTGTTTTGTTTTTTATCTTTCTCTCAGTTGCTAACATTTAGTAGATTTTATAGTGTTATTACATCAGAATGAGGCTTTTTGTGAGGAATGATAGCTCCTGGCAGCTTAGAAACAAATGAAAAATTAAAGCAAAAACAACCCATTCAATTCAGCGTTCTTCTAGGTCGTATGGGGTAAGATAAAATAGATTGAAGAGCAATGGTGATAATCTAATTTATCTAAGCCAACGCTAGATATCCCTTCTACATTTACTCCCAACTCAGTTCTCTGTCCCCAAAATAACTCCCATCTTGGGGGAACTTTTGCAGGAGCTTAGTACAGTGGAGAAATGAAGAAGCCTTGGGAAGATGCCGTAATCTCTCCACAAAAATGACAGAATCTGATGACCAGCAATGACTTAGCCTAAAAGAATTCATCTACCTCATCAGTTTGATTATGTATCACATTGTGAAGTTAAAGAAACATCTTTAACTCTATTTTATGACCTGCTTCATTTCTCTGAGAGCTGTTCAGACCGCTAGAAACATTGATTTCTCTAAGAGGATCACTCTGATTGGCCCCCTGCAGTCCTGGAAGGCCATTGTTGATACTAGAAATTTCATGTGCATGAAATGATTACTCTCATGCGTCCTCTATTCCCACACTTTGTATACACACAGCAAAATTATAGTTTCTGTTATTGGGATGATAAGACAAAAATAAATTAGATCCAATTATCTAGAGTATCTATATGTTCGTAATATCATTCTATGAAGTTAAAGATAGATATCATGAATGTTCCTGTGTCTCAGACTTAGATGCCTGAAAACGAATTACAGAGTAAGGAAGACTTACAAATTGAAGCATAAATTCTATCCAGCTTCATTAAGCCTACCATTGATCTCAGCATAGAAAACTACCACAGTGTGTAAAAAAGTGGAACACTGACTTTCTGAGTCTGTTTACCATCTTTTAAATGCTACAAATATGCCATATCAGTGGGAAAATTTTCATCTCAATGATTCTGTCATTCCCCTATGGTACCTCTACTCAATTGACATAAAACATCTCCTTCCTATTAGAAGAATTTTGTTAATTGCATATCTCATAAACACAGGTTAATTAAATGTTTAAAATGTATCATTTAATCAACAAATCTTGAATGCCAAGAGAATAATTACCCAAGTAAGTGTTATACTTCAGAATGAAGGAGGAAATATTTGTATTTGGGGGCTTTATTTTGCATTATATTCATGCATTTTTGAAAATTAAGAGCAGATGGATATTTAGACATCAAAAGAGCAGCTTGAAATATGGAACACTGTATTATCAAAGCTCACAAGCCAGGGTTTGCCGACAGAAGGGGCAATCATAAAACATAGCCTTTCATTTCATCAGAGAAAGTTATGCCTGCCCAAGATCTGAAGCTAAACATCCACAAAATGGTCTCACACAAGCGACATTCTATTCAAAACAGCTGTCTGCAGGGAAAATAGATGGGATTTAATCTGCCATAAAATGAATTGCACGATTTATTTTCTTGAGGAAGTCATGCCTTTGTGACACTGGTGAGCTGAAACAGTTTTGCTTAAAAAAAAAAATAAAAAAACCCAACACATTTCTTCCTATGCCAAATCCATATTAATTCAACCATGTAGAATTTCCCTCCAGAAAAGCAACTGGAAAGCCATGTCAGCTTATCCACCATCGATCTACGGCCTTTCTCTGCCTTTACATGTACTGGTTTAAAACATGAGCACTGGACAGACTCAGTTAAGAGACGTATTTTCAGATATGTGTTCTTTGAAGTTGAAATAGTAAATGTCAGGCATTAGTGTCTTTCAAAACTGAAGGATTTAATAGACTCCAAACTAATATTTAAGAATATAATACTACCATAAAAACAAAATATTAATGATGACATATTCATGATAGATAATAATTTATTGATTTTACTTTGATTTTTTTAAAAGAACAATTAGAATAAATTTAATTATGGGATTTGTTTTAATTCTGTGTGGAATATTTAAATTTCAAAAATATGTGCTAGTAGTAGAACTTAGCATTGTGCCTTTTGACTGTATTACTTCATTCAATCCCATATTTCCCACAATACTTGTATTTGTGGCAAAAGTAGTCTAGATGTACCCCATTATGATGAAAACATTCTGAAAATCTACATTAAAGATTTTCATATAAATACTAAAATAAGAAAAAATTGAAAATAGCTTCAGTTAAGTGAGAAATATTATTTTCTTTAGGAATAAATAGAATATTACCTCCATGTAACTATTTTCAATGTCTGTATCCTAAGGGAAATCCATGAAATACTTTATTAGAAACATATACCATAATAATGTCTGGAGAATCCTTATTCTAGTCTGTCAAGGGAGCACCTACCTATCAGAGATTTCTGTGAGGACAAAGAAAGCCCTGCAGTCATATCATGAAAACTGGACAGTTGTAATTCTCAGAACATTCCCGAAATTATGGTTGTTATCTCATTTGTAGTTTAGAAGAAAAGGGGGAAAACAAAAAGCTGCTCTAAGTTGAAGGTAATGAGAAAGCTAAACCAGGAAGTATAAGTCATTATTTTTGTTGCTTTTCTACATACGGGCATTGCCGGAGATTAGGTGATTAACTTCAAAGCAGGAAGGAGAGAATCCCACTCTTGACCCTTCTCTCCACACACAAAAGAAAAACACTACAGGTCTTCTGACTCAAATTCTATTTGAAACAGGCTCCAACTAGTAGATAAATCTCATATTTTATGAATGCAAAATAGTCCCACTTATGATTTGTGCATTTTTGTAATTTTTCTTGCTTTCCTTCCGCTGTGTTGTAGGTTAATTACCTTCTGACCTTGAGAGCATGCTACTGCTTTACAATTGTATTTATGGAGACAGAAAGGAATGTCAATCAACACCTAGGATCTCTTACAGTAAGACAAGTGAACTGATGGGTTTTTTAATCACTTTACTAAAATTACCAATATGTTTCCATGCTATGTTATATGATCTGCAAACATCAGATATCAGAACAGTTTTCTCAGTGAACAATTTTGAATATCTAAACAAAAAGGCAAAAAGCTGTATTTTATAAGATTTGCTTAGTTCTTACTACTTATTAGTACTGAGTTTGATACCATACTTTGATATAGAATAAATGATTCTACAATTTTAAGTATGAATATTAAATCTACACAATTCCAAGATAAGCTAGCTTTCACATAAAACGTGTTTGTCTCATGGTCTAGTGGAGTTGCTGGTGGAATGCCAGCACTAAAATACTTTTGTTGACTGTCGTCTCAGAAGTTCTACATGCACTTTAATGTTAGTATTTAATAATATAAAACAGAAACACATTACTATTCTTCATCTGTTTCACAACCTTCTCACATTGATTATATCGTTCCACTCTGAGTAGCTGTGATGCTTGTGCTAGCTGATTGGTCTACTCACAGAAATGTAATCTAATGCATACTTGAAAGTAATGACATAAAATGGATGTTAGGACTCAGAATGCATCATCATTATTCATGAAGTCATTAAAATATTACTGCTATTTTGGAGCTTTATAAACAATGAAGTGAGATCTGGGATTTTATGATAGTGATGATCTTAGCACAAATTTCTTTAATATGTACATATATAATATAATCTATATAATGTATTCTATCTATCTGTCTGTCTGTTTCTCTGTCTATCTATCTATCTATCTATCATCTATCTATCTATCTATCTATCTATCTATCTATCTATCTATCTATCATCTGTCTATACAAATTTGCAAGACTCTTTTGGAGTTTGGCATGTAGAATTATTGACTAATTCCATAACAAGACAGACATAGGATACTTAAGATATTATTCATAAAACAAAAGAAGAGATTTGTCAAGGAGAAAGTGCTATCACTGAACTTAAATGCACTTAAGAATCCTTTCATAAGAAGGTAAGACAGAGATGTACAAATTCATGGACATGCCAGGATCTCTCAAAGAAAGGTAATAAGTTAACATTACATAAAATAGCGCTGCCCATTTTAGACTTAAGAATCTGATGTTAATTATATACTCAGCAATACAAGCAAGTAAAAACTTGTTTTTATTAGCGTATATACAAACATATTTCCAAAGAAGACTCTTTGGAATGGATGCTATTTATTCATCCATGTTATCACTGGGGTTTCAGTTTTAAACCTGTGACTCATGACAGTGATTCATACTTTAATTCACATGAAATTGCTCTGATTGAAATTAAGAGTCTGTTTCATTTGAGGAAGACCTGAGATCTTGTATTTCTAAAAATCTTCAAGATGATGGCAAAGCTGCTAGCCCATAGGTCACATCTTTGGCAGCAACAGTCTAGTGCAGCAGATCATTCTTGTCAGACTTTCTTTGGACCACCAGTCCCCAAGTAATGACACGGAGATTTCTTATTACTTATGAAAGCTTGGCCTTAGCTTAGGCTTGTTCCCAACTAGCTCTTATAACTTAAACTAACCCATTTCTATTAATCTACATTCTGTCACATGGTTACCTCTCTTCCATTCTGTAAGTCTGACTCCCTCCAAAACCTACCTCTCTTCTTCCCACAGTTCCTATCTCTGCTCAGATGTCCTGCCTATCCCCTCCTGTGTAGCTATTGGCCATTTAGCTCTTTATTAAACCAATCAGATGCCTTAGGCAGGTCTGGCACAACATAGACACATCTTCACAAAGTGTAAATTGTAGCTGAAGTTTTCTCCAGTCTTGCCCGGGCCCGCAGCCACTCAGACCCAAACAAACACACAGAGACTTCTGTTAATTATGAACTGTATGGCCTAATGGATCAGATTTTTTTACTAGCTAGATCTTACATCTTAAATTAACTCATTTCTATAAATCTATACTTTGCCATGAGGCTTGTGGCATACCGGTATCTTTATATCTTGTTTCTCATAGTGGTAGCTGGCAGAATCTCCTGACTCAACCTTCCTCTTCCCAGAATTTTCCTCTCTGCTTATCCTGCCTGCCTATACTATACTTCCTGCCTGGCTACTGGCCAATCAGCATTTTATTTATCAACCAAATCAGAGCAACACATTCACAGCACACAGAGTGATATCCACAGCAGTAAACAAATATCCCACAACAGTCTAGAGTATCTGGGGAAAAGTATGGTCTTTCAGAATTCCTGCTTCTGAAAATGGTCTGTCAGATACTTTAGGCCTGTAGCCAATTTGAATGCACCAACAATGCTGAGAAACATTAGGTGACTGTCCAGGCTGTCAGCTATCTCGGTCTACTCTTGCAAGATTCCCGAAAGTTGCTTGCATCCATCTACCATTTCTCAGGTACCATTATATTCCTTCTCAGGTCTTTGATGAGATTGAAGACTAGCAGTTATAGTTACAACTTAGTATATATAATTTCTTAGATAGAACATATTAAGTATTAGATTCAGGTTCTTTAGGATAGGACACCTTTTGGAATGATCTTTGTAACATGCCATTTACACATGCTCTATATATCTCTGGATTTTAGTATGTGCTTCTTGCTTGATATTGTTTGCACTGATTGTAGTTCCATCTCATCTAGGTCATTATCCTTCATTACTCCTGGACAATATTTGATAACCATTCCTTTGTATATAATCTTGTATTAAGTTAGAACCTTCTTATTTAGACAAAAAGGGGGAGATGTAGTGGGTAGCCACTCCAGCTTTGGTCTGGAAGTTCCAACCCCCATTGAGGCTTCCGTAACTATCACGCCTACAAGGCGGGGCCAAGGGAGGGCCTGAAGACCTGAGACCGGGATGCGCGGCGCTCTCTTGTTTCCTGGACCTGGACGCAAGAGGTAGACCAAGGAAAGTTCTCCAGAGAACACCGCCGGACTGCGCTGCGTCTCTTCCAGAACCCATCATCTACCTATCCCTTCATTTGTGAGTTACGCCTTTAAATAAATCTCCTTTTAACTACGTGGAGTGGCCTTAATATTTACACCAATAGGATTTCTTCAAAATTATCGTAACTGCCATCTTGTGAAGGTAGTTAAGGTCTCTTTCTTTTCCTCCTATCTAGCACACAGAGAAGAAATATAAATGTAAACTGTCTACAGTTCATAATGAAGCTTGAAACAAAGAAGGCCAGTAATGTGTGAGTGTGTATATGTATAGCTGTGCTTTTGTGCATATTCCTAGATGCACAGTGAAACCTCTGCATGTATGTTCTGTTGACAGAAATGTGTCTGAGCCTTCCTGTGACTACCCCTAACTTGGACTTGTGCTTGTCTAAGCTTACAAAGTTTACAGAATTGTCATGTTCATACACACCCAATCTCTGAGGATAAGCCCTAGCTTATTTCACACATTTTAACAGTTTTCATGGGGATACTGTTAAGGTGGCCTGGAATTTGGAGATAAGCTCAGGATTACTCCTGCTTTAAAGTCCTCATGAAACGATGTTATAGGCCTCAAGTTAGGTTGTAAAGTATATTTCTATGAGCTTAGTTGGGGCAAAGTTACACACTCACTCACTACGGGAAGGTCAGCATTAAATAGTAAAAACAAGGCAGAGGTTGTTTGAAAATTTAGCTGCAGGCCTCAAATTTAATGTTTTAGAGATGGTATGCTATTTTTTTTCTAAATTAAATATTTATTTAAAATAAATATTTAAAAATATTGAGATACAGTCACATACCATTCAATCTATCCATTTACAGTACTGATCCAGGTATTGTTTAATATGTTCTTAATTGTGTAACTATCATCACAGTCAACTTAAAAACATTTCCATCACCTCACAAATCCCCCATTTCTCTTCAGACCCTCTTCCCCAGGCAACTGCTGATCTGTGTCTGTCTCCCTCGGCTTGCCGGTCCTAGATGTTGCATTGAGATAGAATCCTG
Source organism: Peromyscus nudipes (assembly GCA_902168325.1). Taxonomy (NCBI): domain Eukaryota; kingdom Metazoa; phylum Chordata; class Mammalia; order Rodentia; family Cricetidae; genus Peromyscus; species Peromyscus nudipes. The sequence goes on from CABHPH010137091.1 coordinate 47,560, forward strand.
TCGTCTTGACCTCTTACTCTGGCGTCTGTTGCTGAACATGATGTTTTCATGTTTATCCTTGTAGCATGGATCAGTACATCATTCCTTATTTATGGCTGAGTCATATTCCATCGTATGATCAAACCACATTTGGTGGCCAGTGAGGGGTTTTTTTTTTTTGTATGCTATTTTTTTATGAGACTAAAACAATGGTTTTTCACCAATCTTGCCTTGTGAAAAGTACCTAAACTGAGAACTCCTGGGTGGAATACTGACTTGAAAAAATAACTTTTGAGAACTAGGTCAATCCTACTTAGGCAGATTTTTGAGAAAACCACATAGTAATAAAACAGAATTATTCATAACTACATGATATTTTAGTGTTTTCTTTATAATAGAATTTGCCAATTACTGTAATACATACATGTATTAGAAATAGGTATATCCAAGAGATATTACATGAGCTGCTAATATAGCTAAAATATTGCCATCCATCATTTTTAGTCATATGTCACTATTCTATTGACTTGGGCATCTAAAATATAGGGCAGGGAATTTTGATTAAGTCTTGTCAAACTTTTATTGCCTTTGGCTGAAGGACTTTGCAGAATATCCATAAGACATATATGCTGGTAAGGAGTGAGGTTGCATACTAAAAGGAACTAGAACTGGAATGTATTACTGAAAATAAAGTGTAAAACTTCAGAAATAATTTCCTCAAGGAAACTAACAGATCCACTACAACTTTATGGACGTTAAATTTGTCTAGCTTACTTGTTCTGAGTTTTAAAGAGTTTATAAAAAAAAAAACTTGAAGTAATATAAGGGTGTAATTTATGAAATTATAAAAAAGCTAATGCACGCTGTTATAAATATACATATATATCCTTATCATATGCTATTAATCATAGCATTAATGGAATATCTATATAGAGATATCAAGTTCAGAAAAGGATAGAAGTAGCTCCTGTCTTAGAGGCTCTGGAGGTAAGACCAGCCTTGGGAATATCTTACTTACCTTATCATGGTAAAAATCACTTTTGGAAATTATTCTGTTTAACTCTCCTGTAGTCCATTTGCATAACACTGGCATACAGTGTGACCTCCATTTTAATTAAATCATTGGGATCTTATTTATTTAACACGTCTATAATGAGTTAGTAATCTCATATGGGTGATTCTGTCTAGGTACCCCAAAAGTTTTCAAAACTTATGAATCACCGTAATTAGTCATCATGTGCACTCAGGAAATAGCTAGATGACAGATGAATAGAGATCTTGATAGACAACTATGAACTTCGTGGAGTATATTTGATGAAATTACAAATATATTCTCAAAAAAAGAATGGAGACTATTTTAGCTGTATGGGAGTATGCGGTACAAGCAAGTAGATGAAGTCAACGGATCAGCTGTCCATTCCATACTTCACCTAGTCCTTTGACCACCCAAGACACATCTTCATCATAACTTACATGAGGAGACATACCATTCTTTCCTTTTGATAAAACAGGTATGGCTCTTAAAAGTCAACTAACTCAGTGTCATGTAGTTAGAAGGAGTTAGTAGGATTATAATATATAATATAGGATTATAATACACAAACCAAATAAAATTATCAAAAAATATCATAATCCCAAATAAAAACATGGAAAAAGTATTTTCCTATTTCATATAATTTCATAAGTTTAAAACATGAGATTATAGAGGCATTTTTATCACATATTTCTTTCAACATTTAGTCTTGCATTTCATTACAAAATGTAGCTTGCAGCTGGGTTTTCTCCAATGGAGAGCTACTGGGTATATCAGCCAGAGCCCAGGGCATTGCCCAGGAGTAGCTGGCAGGAACAAAATAAACTCTTTGTGTTTTGATGTGTGCTTTTTGTCTTGGTTTTTTTGTTTTGTCTTATTATGTTTGCTTGTTTGTTTGCTTTGGATTTTCACATTTTCAATTGCCTTTGCTGTTGCTTTTGAGACAAGAAGAGAGAGGAGACAGGACAGAGAATATAAAATTGGGTGGGTCAAAGTGGGGCAGATTTGTGTAAAGTTGAGGGGACTGGAAGGACTGTGACAAAAATAAATAGTCTAAAAGTAAAATAAATATTACAATGAATGGAATATTTAAGTGAAAGCTTCACATAAGCATTTGATCATTTCCCTTTAAAAATGCCCAGTAATAAAGGGAAAGATCACCACTGCTGTCTTAACTGGCCCTGTTTTGTTTGCTTGACATCTGTACCACTGGTCACACTAACGGAAGAAAAACAGCTGCTGTAAAGTAGCTACTGGCACCAAAGACAAGAGTAATTTGGAGCTAAGAAATTTAGGTACCATTGATTCTCTTCATCTATAGAATTTCAGTTGAAATGTGTCTGAGTATATTCTGCAAACTATGCTCAAAAGCACATTATTCTACTGCCATGCATTTCCCACTGCAGTACCACAGGGTAAAAATTCTGTCATAATAAAGAGTTTACTGGGACAAAGTTAATTATGCAGAAAATCACCCACACATATATACTGCCTAATATCATCTGCCACCAGCCAACCCTAAAGACCATTCACTTGGAGATCTGCAACCTTGGAGTTTATTGTACTTTTTACTTTTTGTCAACAAAGTTTTACGTTTATTTAAATGCTTATGTTTATCTGAGATAAATGTGGCTACTTTGAAAAATTTAACATCAATTATAATAAGAACAAAATAGTGTGCTATTTAATTTTTAGAGATATCTGACTATTGCAGTTTTATACATAGGATTTCCTTCTGAGATAGTATCAAATACATACTAAGCAACAGAATGGAGAAACCTCTGTAAAATCAGACAGAAATGACCAAGGTAGCCACATACACCAGAAAAGAACATTGATTTTGTTCACTTTTGACATATAAAATCCACGACGTACTTATCATTGACAGTTCTCTCATCTGTCGTTCAGGTCAATCCTCCTCAATACAGCACACTAAACTTCCTTCTATATAACTTTTAGGTGCTGTGAAAAACATCGTGCTTTGTTGTTAATTTCCAGAACAGAACTTCAGCCTTATGATTTCAAGATGGGTTTTCTTCTGTGATGAAATAATAATAGTGGCACAAATAATCTATTGCCACTCTTTCTTGCAGATGTCATGCTAATTAAAGCACCTTTATGCAGTACACTATACTATGGAAATATATTCACAAATATATGAATATCTTCAAACCTCTTCCTCATCTATCGACGGACACTGAGATACGCTTTCCTATCTCTACATTGTCAATCTCTTATTTCAACCAAATATAATTTAAGAATTCCAACTCCCAGCAAACATTTTATAACTTCACCCCTCCCTTATGAGCCAAACTGTGTTTTGCCTGGATGATAATCATTAATATTGTGTCAGGTTTTCTTTTTTTTTTTCGAGACAGGGTTTCTCTGTGTAGCTTTGTGCCATTCCTGGAGCTTACTTGGTAGCCCAGGCTGGCCTCGAACTCACAGAGATCCGCCTGCCTCTGCCTCCCGAGTGCTGCAATTAAAGGCGTGCGCCACCAACGCCCGGCCAGGTTTTCTTTTATGCTGCTATAGCAATTGCTTCTGTGATGCTCAGAGACAATTAAAAAAAAAAACCACTGAAACTACGAGTAAAAATTTGTATTTGTGTCCCTTGTAACTTGTGGTATTTGTGAAGTCACATTAGTGTACCATCAAGGATGTAGTAGACTGTAAACAACAAGGCACAATACTATTCAGAAATAGAAGCACACTTTGGAGACTTACTTGAATAACTTTCTACTGACATGTGCCTGCAACAACATAGTTCCCAGGTTTATCATGCCTGGAAGTAGAGCTTGAGGCAATTTCCCAAGTACTGTCTGATTTTCAGTAGAATGCAATGCAAATTTCTTATTGACAACAACATCTCCCACACCAGTAGCTTCTCATTATGTTCCTTTTGCAACTGGCCAACATTTTTTCTTCAGTCACAACACAGGTAAAACTTCATGATCATCTTTCCAAAGGAATGAAAAAGAAGCCATCTCACTATCTTTCTGTTTCCACAATTATGTGCAATTACCGCCTCAGACAAAATGTCACTAGTGCAGCTTACCTCTATCGCTGAAGTCATCGACTAGAATGATTTCTGCTATCAGACTCTCTGGGGTTCGGTTAATCACACTGTGTATGGTCCGCAGGAGTGAGGTCCAGCCTTCATTGTGAAATGGGATAATGATGCTGGTGTTTGGCAGCCTTTCAAGGTACATTTTGTGCTTACAGCTGGGGAAACAAGGGGTAGAAAAGATGTCCAGTGAAAAACTATTAACACAGATCGCACTGTAGTATATTTCTTATGTTATAGATTATGATAAATTCATGGATTCATCAAATATCTTCCAACCAAGGATTGTGAATATAGTTATAACAGATATTCTCTTCCTTCCTGAATCTTTATTTTCTCATTTCTCACTCTCACTTTAAAAAAAGTATTTTGTACTTGGGTGGCTCAAATATTTCAAGATGTTGAGATATGGTGGTCCTGATAAAATTGATACGTCTTGTATATATGTAAGTGTGTGCATGCATGTGACTTTGTGTGTGCTGTACATCTATGTGCATGTTTGCATGTTTGTATAATGGTGTGCTTGTCTGTCTCCACTTTTTTTTTTTGTGAAAGGGTCTCTAACTGAATATGGTCAGTAAATCTCTGATCGACTTTTCTCCAGAACTAAGGTTACTGGAAGGTACTACTGTGCCCAACTATTTATGTGGGTAGTGAGGATCTGAACTCAGGCCTATCTTTATGCGTGTGTAGTAAGGACTTTATCCATGGAGCCATTATCACGTCATCATACTTTTATTTAATAAAAATAAGTATAAATAACAACTATTTCCAATAATTTCCACATAAGATGTGATTAAGTTTTAAATGGGATTCATGAATAGTTTTTGCAAACTAACTCCTTAATAATTCTGTTGAATTATTTAGTTTTGACTGAGGCATGTTTCATTAGCTTGATAGTATTTATGACATGTTAGGAGAAGAAACTCCATATCTTAAATAAAAATTTGACTCTAAATAACCATTTACTTCTTATAAGCCACATAGATTTAGTATCCAAATAAAGACAATATTACACTCCTCATGAAAACTTTAAAAAGAAATCTTAAAGGTGAGTTTTCATTGCAACACACTCCGAGAAAGGAATAATTTACCTTGTATCCTTATATAAACTTCTAATTATAAAACCTATTATGTTCAAAAATATTTACCTACCAAGTAGATTTGGATGTTTTTTTAAAAGAATGGAAAAAATTGTGAAACACATGTAAATTATAGTGAGATATAACATTGAAATATTGTAAAAATGTAAAATTTATTGTAGGGTCACTTAAAAGATAAAGAAGAGATGTATTGGCAATTTCTAATGGAACTGAGTGAGGCAGATGACTTTGCATGTAATAGACAGGTCTGAAAGGAAGGCCAGTGCAATTCCATACACATCATAGTTGTGACTTCTAAATGTAGCCAAAGGTTCAAGATAATTGTGCTTCTATACATCCATAATTAATACCCAAAGTAACTGACTCTACTACATGAACTGTCACACTCTCCAGTCTTGTTGGAAAGCAAATGGCAGTTATAAGAAAATAAAGGATTTTTTTTCAAACACAAAGACAACATTTTTTTCACACCAACTGCTTATGAACTAAGCAAAGACTATGCTATTCATATAGTATTCTCTAAACAACAGGCCCACGATGCTAAAATGAATGTCAATAGTCTTGTAAAATCAAATAAAAACACAAAACAGAAACAGAACTATGTAAGACTAACCTAATGCCATACAAACTTGCTCTTTTAGAAAAAGTTAAGCCAACAGAAACTGCTGACTGGAGCTCCTGGAACCCCACAGACTCTGTACCAACAGCTGGCAACAAAAAAGACCCTCTGCCTGTGGGTGACAGTTGTTTGGCTTGGTCTGTTTGTGGGACCCCTGGCAGTGGGATCAGGATCTATCCCTGATTCATGAGCGGGCTTTTTGGAGACCATTCCCTAAGGTAGGATGCCTTGCTCATACTTAATGCTGGGGCGGGGTGGGGAGGCTTGGTCCTACCTCAACTTGATGTGTCAGGCTTTGCAGACTCCCCATGGGAGGCCTTACCATTTCCGGGGAGTGGATGGGGGGTGGGGTAGGAGGCTGTTGGGGGGAGCTAGAGGAGAAGAGGGAGGGGAAACTGCGGTTGGTATGTAAAATAAATAAAAAAATTTAAAAAAGGAAATGTTTTCAATAATTTCAGTCAGTATAAACTCAAATTATTATTACACATTAAAAGTGAAAGGTCACTTTCTATTCATTCATTCAGTAGTTTACTAAGGGTTTAATATCAGCCAGAGTCCAAATTGGAAAATGTCTTAGTATAGAGTCACCATTGCTGTGGTGAAACACCATGACCAAAAGCAACTTGGGCAGAAAGGATTTATTTCGTTCACACTCCCATGTAACAGTTCATCTTTAAAAACAGTGAAAGATGGTACTCAAGAGGCTAGGAACCTAGAGGCAGGAGCTGATGAAGAGATCATGGGTGGGTGCTGCCTACTGGCTTGCTCCCTCTGCCTAGTTTAGCCTGCTTTCTTACAAAACATAGGACCACCATCCCAGGGATGACACCACCCACTCAGGGGTAGGGTGGGCTCTACCACTAATCACTAATTAAGAAAATGCCCTACAGTCCAATCTTATGGAGATATTTTCTTAATTGAGGTCCCCTTCTCTCAGATGACTAATTTGTGTCAAATTGACATAAAACTCTTGTCAATTTGACACACAAACACCTCACTGTAAAGCCACAACCTTTCCTTTCTTGTTCATCCCCACGATCACATATTAATATAAACATCACAGTATAAAACATTTTACATACTTAAAAAGATCCATGATCTTACAAACTCACTTTAAAAATTCAGCCTCTTTAAAAATCCCAAAGCCTCTTTTAACATCCAAAGTCTCTTTTTAAAACCAAAAGTCTCTCAGCTGTACGGTTCTAGTAAATAAAAAATAAGTTTAATACTTCCTTATTTCAAGAAGGAAGAACTAGGACACTGTCATAATCAGATCAAAGTGAAATCAAACTCAACATCCAATATCAGTTATTCACTTAAGATCTTCTGGGATCCTCAGAGGGTCTTGGTTCACTTCCCAGGCTCCATCCTCTTCTGTAACAAGCACGGCTTGTCTTCTAAGATTAGCAGTCTCCACTGCACTGCTGCTGCTGTTCTGGGTAGTCATCCCATGCTATTGGCATCTCTAAAATGCTGGGGTCTCCTGCTGAAACTGGGCTGCACTTTCACCAATAGCCTCTCCTGGGCTCTCTTCATGGTGCCAAACTTCAAATACTCTTCATGACCCATTTAATCCTATGTCTTCAGCTGTTACTGAGGCTGTACCTTCACCATTGGCCTCTCATGGCCTCCCACAGGGTCAAACCTCAGCTGCCCTCCATAGTTCCTTCATGTCTTCAAAGCCACTACCACCTGGGTGACTCTTACACTACCGACTTCAGCTGCTACAGTAAGGTCCAACCTTGGCCACCTCTGCAGCATAGCTTCTGTCTGCTGACTCTCCAGAAACACTTCTAAGGAGATTTCACCTCAGGGATGCTGCTGATCTCTTTTTAATCACTGCTAATTTCTCAGCTCCAGGTAACCAGCTTCAGTTGTCCCAGGAAAGCAAGGGTTTCATTTTGGTGACTCTGCACTCTTGTTTATCATGGCTGGCTCTTCAGCCTCAGACGCCCAGAACTTCAGAATTTTAATTCAAAATAGCAAATGTACAACAGCTCTGATATAGTCTTTGAGTCATTCTCACTTCCTTCTGGAATGGCATAAGCCAGCATTTGTACTACTGTCAATACCTCCTCCAAGTTCCGAAAGAACAGCTCATCAATCTTCCCACACTCAATAGCTTTTCTTGCCCAGAGTTCCAAAGTCCTTCCACAGTCCTCCCCAAAACAACATGGCCAGGCCTGTCACAGCAATGCCCCAACCTCGATACAATTTCCGTCTTAGTTTAGGGTTACCTAAAACACCATGGCCAAAAGCAACTTGAGGAGGAAAGTGTTTATTTCACTCACAGGAACTCCAGCAGTGCAGGAACCTGAAGGCAGCAGCTGATGCAGAGGTCATCGAGGAGTGCTGCATACTGGCTTGTTCCTCATGGCTTGCTCAGCTTTCTTTCTTTTTTCTTTTTCATTTTTTTTATTAATAAATTTTCTGTTTCCCTTTACATACCAACCACAGGTCTTATAGTAGCCAGGACCACCAGCAGGGGAGGCACCACCTGTAATGGGGTAGGCCCTCCCTCATCAATTGCTAATTTAAACCAATACTCTACAAGACATCCCTACAGCCCATTCTTAAAGAGGTATTTCCTTAGTCGACATTTCCTTCTCTTGAATGACTTTAGCTTGTGTCTGGTTGACATAAAAATATCCATCACGGAAAACAGTGAATAAAATGCAGTAACTCTAGGACACTCACAATAACATGAGAAATGCAGAATGAGAAACCACGTCATGCTGGCAATAGAATGTATAGTGTAGATGTTTAATTATATACTGTAGGCTAAAAGATGGCCCTTGAAGCAATTTGGAGTGTCTTCTTGAATTACATACATTCTACCTTCGTTTTTTCTATTTCTGAGATAAAGCACAGACTAAAAGCAACTTAGAGGAGGAAAAGGCTTGTTTGCCTTACTCAATCCATCTCCATGGTAACCAAGGCAGGAACTCAAGTCATGAACCTAGAGACAGGAAATGAGGTGGGGGCCATGGAGAAAAGCTTCTTACTGGCTTACTTTATGTGATTTACTTCCTTTGCTTTCTTATACAACCTGGATAATCTTATACAACCTAGGATCATCCACCTGATCAGGGTTGTATATCTGGAAGTTTCTCTGGTCCCATGGTCTTCCAGCCACTTATAAAATAATCATTCAGAGGTTTAATATTAGTTACAACCTTTATGGCCTATGGTTCAGGCTTCTTGCGAGTTAGCTCATATAACTTAACTTAGCCCATTACTATTAATCTATGTATCACCATGTGTTCTGTGGCTTTACCTGTGTCTCATTACATGTTGCTCCTTAGATGGCAGGTTGGCATCCTTTCCCACTCCCCTTTTCTTTTCTCACTATCTTTCTTGGATTTTCCCCCTTGGTTCCAGCCTGCCCTGCCATAGGCCAATGCAACTTTATTTATTATCCAATGGGAGCAACACATATTCACAGCATACAGAAAGACATCCCACAGCAGGAGTGGTACTATCCACACTATGTGAGCCCTTTCACATCAACCATTAATGACTTTCATACAACCCAGGATCACTCATCTGCCCAGGGGTGCCACTGTCCACAGTATGTGAGCCCTTTCACATCAACCACTAATGACTTTCGTACAACCTAGGACCATCGACCTGCCCAGGAGTGGCACACTCCACAGTGTGTGATCCGTTCCATGTCAACCATCAATCCCTTTCATACAACCTAGGATCACCCATCTGCCCAGGGGTGGCACTGCCCACAGTGTGTGAGTCCTTTGATATCAACCATTAATCACTTATACAACCCAGGATCACCCACCTGCCCAGGAGTGGCATTGTCCATGGTGGGCTGAGCCCTTCCATATCAATCATTAATCAAGAAAAATGTGACATATACATGCCAATATGACAATCTGAAGGAAGCAATTCCTCATCTGATTTTCCTTTTTCCTAATTTCTGTTATTTAAACAAAAACTAACCAGCACAATTAAAAGTCGAAGGTGGTCTGTAGAAGGCAGGTTCGAGGTATATTTTCAAATAGAACTGTCATGATTTTGTAATTGGGAGACACAGACAGGAGAACTCTCCTGTTTTTTGAACATAGCAACTGATTTAATGACGTGGGGAATGGTGCAGGCACAAGGTTTCAGCTTCACATTTAAGCATCTTATGATTGAGGATAAAGCTAGTTAAGTTCAGCTTGGACAGTGAAGGTGTCAAAATGTCATGTAATTGGAGAGCAACATTCATCTGTATCTATTACAAAACTACCTGTCATCTATCAGTCACCTATTGGGCACCCGTTTAATCAGGTTTAAACACACACACACATCCCTCTACACATGTGTGTACTTTAAGATAAGGAACTGTTTTTGTAAGGTCTAGAGATGTAGTGCAGTGGTAGACTGTTTGCTCAGCATGTATGAGACCTTCCGTTCAAACTCAAGTGCCTGTGGAAAACACAATTATGGCAAAGATCTATTGCTGGAGGATCTTTAATGATGCCAGTACACCTGAAATAAGTCCTTAGCACTCACTTTCTCAGTATAAGCCATGTGACCTACTATAAAGCTCAATGATGGACCATGCACATACACACACATCTCTACGTTGAGGAGACAAGATATTCTGAGAAGATTGAATAACCTCTTGAACATGAATCAACTACTGAAGAAATGAGAGTTGGAGAACCAGCAGTTTTCTGATGGGAAAGCTCTAAAGCACGTTCTCAGCTGTCTGGCAGAGTTTCATCCACAGGGCTGAGCCTCAGTTGCTTCCAGTGAAGAGGAGCTTGACCAGGCACTGGATTTGATCTCTTCATGATCCCCATCTGTTCTCCAAGAGTTTCTATGATTATTTGACAGAGAAGAACAGTTTGAAAACTGTTGTAGTCATTTTCTTTTTGTCTCAGGTCTGCTTCTACCTGAGGGAATTCAATCTTAATCCCAGACATACTAAGTTATTCTATATTTAGGAGAGGCAGTCCTTGATTATAAAATGATCAAAAATGTTAAACAACACTTCCTTTTTTTGTACTATGGGGCTTTTATCTGAAGTCTACTATTTATCCCAGGTTGGTGTTCAGCCTTTAAATGCTGAGGTTTCAGGAATTAGGAGTAGTTTTTTTTTTCTTTGAGCATCAATATATTATCTGTTTCTTTCTGTCTACCTTCCTGCTGTGTCTCTGTTTCTGTCTCCATCTCTCTGTTGGTCTGTCTCTGTCTCTGCCTCTCTCCCACTTTGTCCTCTCTCTCATACATGGTCTCAGGTAGCCTAAGTTGACATCAAAGTCACTATGTAGGCAAAGATGGCTTTTTGATTTTAATCTTCCTGTCTCTATCTCCCTTGGTGCTTAGATTATAGGAATACAGTGCCTGGTTTTTCTCTCAGTTCTTTTCTAAACTGATGCTTTGATTCATCTGTGCGTATGAAATGTAACCATAGGGTTCTACTAAATGTGTGTGTAGTATTTAAAGGAACTTATTCTAAATAATAGATTACAGGTATTTAAACTGTTTTCTTTCCATAAAACATTAGTAGCTGACATTTTCCAATTAAGCTACATTACAAAGTCATTGTTAACTCATATCTGATGACTGTTTCTCTGATATTGAAATCATAATTTATTAGTAAATTAGATATGTAGAAAAGTATGTTTTGCCAATGTGCTGGCTAGTTTTATGTTAACTTGACATAAGCTAGAGCCATTTGGGAAGAATTCTTATTTGATTAAATGCTCTCATAACAATGGCTTGTAGGCAAGTCTGTAGTACAGTAGTAATTGATGTGGCAGGGTCCAGCCCATAGTGGGTGGTACCATCCCTGGGATAGTGATCCTGGGTGTCATAAGAAAATCCAACTGAGCAAGTCATAAGGAGCAATACAGTAAACAGCATAACTCCCTGACCTCTGCACCACATCCTGCCTTCAGGTGCCTGCTGTAACATCCCTCAGCAATGGAGAGTGACCAGAGAATTGTAAACTGAAATGCTTCCCTCCCCAAGTTCTTTATGGTCATGATGTTTTATCACAGCAATAGAAACCTGATAAAGACAGAAATTTGTACTAGACTATGGGGTATTGCTGGGACTGACCCGACTGTATATTTCTGGGAGAAATATGGTAGCATTTGGAACTTTGGGCCATAAAAGCCATTGAATGTTCAGAGCTTAGTGAACTGTTGTGGGAACTAGGAAAGTATTCCTGAGAGCAATACAGAAGATGGAGGCCTGGCTTGTGAAGTCTCTGAGGGGAGTAAAGAACACCGGGGACATTTATGTAATAGTTTGAATTACTAACATTCAGTTCTGGTCAGCAGGTGAATAACAAGAGACCAGAACCACTGAAGTGAAACCTTTTACTTACTAGGACCACTGATGCTGGTTAACTGGAGAAGAGAAATTAATGGTAATTAGGAAAACACAAACACAAGTAAGATACAGACTAAGCAGGTTGTTTTATATATTTGATATATTTGAGAATATTTATATGTGTGTGTGTGTGTGTGTGTGTGTGTAACAGCAATTAATGAAAAAAGAGGTCATGAATTTGTAAAAGAGTAGGGGAATACATAGGAGGGATTAAAGGGAGGAAAAAGAAGAGGGAAATGATGTAATCATAGAATGATCTCAAAAATAAAAGAGAAAATTAAGAAAAGAAGAGATCAGTGGTGATTAAGAAGAGACACACAACACTGAGGCCAGTAAATCTCAGACTATTTCCTCAGGGTCAGCACACAGAATCTGTGGTCCAGAGCAGGGCCCAGGGTGGGCCTCATGCTGGAGGCATGAGAACTTGGTAGTGTGTATGAGTCAGACAAGTGATGCTGGCTATGAAGGAATTAGGTAGTAATGGGGAGCAGCTGAGGCTTAGCACTAAGTGACAGGGTTAGAGTCCCTGAAAGGAGGATATTGGTGAAAGAGTACCCTCAGTTGTAGCAGAAGGCATAGGACTGAAAGGGTCATGGGGAGTTTAGGCTTGGCATCATGTGGAGAGTCAGAGACCCTTGAGGGAGCAGGAGAGGCTATTGGTGATGGCACAGACCAGTTTACAGCATGAGACACCAGAATTTTGGAGATACATACACCATAGGATGACTGCCAAGGACAGCAGGCAGCCATGGAGTGGATCTATGTGTACTGTCACCAGCAGAGCACACCTCTAGGGCTTGGGAAATAGTGAATGGTTTCCCAGATGTTAAGCACATAACTTTTTATGTTGGTGAACTTTGACTTTGCTTTGATTTCATTATAACTGCCCTGGTTATTTCTTCTTGGAATAAGGAAGTACTTAACAGACTTTTTGTTGGTGGTGTTTTTATAGGAACCCACAGTTTTGAGACTTCAAATACAGAGACACTGGATATTTAGAGGGACTTGGTTTAGAGAGAGTCTTTAGATATCATAAAGAGAATGACCTTTTAAAGTTTTTGAATTTTTACAGTCTATGTGACTCTACACATTTTATATTGTGGTATTAATATTAACACACCATCTTGGGGACAAATGAGAAGGGAAAGATTCTTGTTAAACAGTTATATGTTTCTGTGATGGCTCATTTCATGCTGACTTGACAGCACAAGCTCAAGTATTTAGTAAGAGGATTCTTAGTTGACCCCTGAGCAAGTGGTCCTGGATGCTATAAGAAAGTAGTATAAGCAAGCCATGAAATGGTCAGCAATAGAAACACTAAGACGAATAGCATCTATAAAACTCCCTCATTTTCATAATGTGTTATGACACTAAATTAGATAATCTATACAAAGCACTTAGGGCAGTACTGCTTCTGATCCTAGGTAAGGGTTTGTTGACAATATGTTTATTATTACAGACATGTTTACTATGTTAATTGTTTTTCTCTTATCTGCTGAATCCTTTACAGAATAAGGAAGGGAAGTCAGAGAGAGACAGGGACAGAATGAAGGCAAGTGGGAGACACTCATGTCAGAAAGACAAAACAAAACATAAAGAGAATAAATTACGGTCTCTTCCCTTAAGGGTTCACAGGCCAGTGGACAGATATCCAAGATGACTGGACTCAAATGAGACAAGTGACATAATAAACAGCACACAGGCAACCAGAGCCTGAAGGAAATGTGACTAAGTTTGTCTGAATGGATTAGGAAGCCCTCAGAGATGGACGTGCATGTTGAAAACAGATCATATAATATCTTGAAAGAGATTCTAAGGAATGTGGACATTACCCTCTAGTCAATGTGAAGTATTTCAAATATTGTTAATCATGAGGAAGACAGGACCATGTTTACACATTCCTCTGGCTACAAGGCAGATGGTGCTTTGAAGACAGGAGAGACTAGACACTGAGGATTAGGAATAGTTTTTTGGGGAAAAAAAAACAATGAGGCTGTGAACCTAAAATTTTACTCTAACAAGAAGCTGTCTCTTTGTAACAGTATTTAATCCAGTGGGACTGTATTCAGTCATCTTAGTCATTTTAGCACTTATGCTGCTGGGTAGAAGATTGAACTCGCTACTGAACAGAGAGATTGGGTTTGAGAAGTTGCAGAACGGATGACTGCTCTTCAGCATTGCTAGCAACCCAGCAGCGTTTCTAGCTTTCCAAAGAATCTTGCTCTGTCAAGTTGTCTGGTTGGGATGAGAATGGAAGTTTGTTAATTACAGAGTCAATGTGTAACCATGAAATGGTGTTTAAGAGCTAGGTAAAAGAGAGGCAGGCTTAGGGTCAGTGGTAGAGTACATGTCTAGTATGTATACTCCCCTGAGCTTATTCCCCAGATCTGTAAAAAATGTAAATTAAAAAGCTATTAAAACTAAATTAAGTAAAACAAATTTAGTTTATGCCCACAAATATTTGGCATGTTTATAAACACAAGAAAATTGGAACAATTGAAAACATTTGTTGAGATAAATTTGCAGAAATGTGGGTAGAATATCTCTAATGATTTGATTTCATTTTAATGTATTGTTTTCAAAATGAAATTAAGAGCCAAGAATGGTTTAGGCATGGGGACATCTCTTTGTGGAACAACACTTATATAA